>QJSC01010755.1:491853-574063 GCA_003697955.1 Calidris pygmaea | reverse complement strand
GGGGGGGGGGGGGGGGGAAGGTGTTGGTGCCACCCCAGCCGGTAACGACTGCTTTTAAGTGAGAAAAACCCCCGCCGGAGGGTGGAAGTGCTGGAGGAGAAGCGTCCCACGCGTTGTGGGGAGGGGGAAGAGGGAAGGGGTCGGCAGCCGGGAGGTGTCACGTCGGGTGGATGCTTCGTTCGGTTCCCCCGCCCCAGCTCGACCCTTCCACCCCACAAATATTCGCCACGTAGATAGATTGCTAAATAGAGTATGAGAGCCAGGGGTCTCCATCCTGTTTGTTCCGCCTGACCCATGTCAGCGATCCCATCAATTCCTCCCCTGGAAAAAAGCACACCCTCTGATCATGCAAATAGAGGGTGGGGGACACATCATCATCATCATCATCATCATCATCATCTCGGACACTGCCATTAACATAATGGTAGTGAATATGTGGAAGTACGAATCATGTTCATCATGTTTTTTTTTTCTGATTAAAAATCCTGCCAGGCTAAAGTCAGGAAAAAGGGCTCAGAAGCACAAATGGTGTTACTGATGTAATGAGAACAGATATAACGAAAACGATTCCCCGGATGAAGACAGTAACTGCATATTTGGATATATTATTTTGATCCTGTTGCTTAATCCAGGCCATGTTCATGCTATGCTTTATGCAAATTGCCATCAATTTATTGTCATCCCAAAATAAGGCCAGGAGATGCATACATGAACAAAAGATGGAATGAAAAATATTTCATAGTTACTGTAAGTACTTGAACATACCGTATCTAAAAGCACTGGCCACACAGACCAGCCTTCTTAGGATTTGTTGCCGGGTCTATGCTTGTGAAGTGTATTGGTCTGTCAGTATTTAACATGATTTCGAATATACCTCATGCTTGTCCATAAAAATAATCAAAGAGGTTTATCTGAATGGAAATTTCAGCTTGGGTTGATATCTGAAGGTCTGCCCTCTGCCCGATGTGGGCTACTCTGAAATGATCCTTACATGGGGCATGCAATGGTCACCGCTTCCCGGGAGATACAGGGCTTGGGAGACAACGCTGGCAACGGTAAAACAGGTAAGCAGAAATTGCTGCTGAAAAGGATTTAAACAGTCCCCGTGTGAGAACACAGGAAACCCGAAACAGGCTGGAACAGAGATTAACGGGATGAGTCCACATCTGATACATAATTTGTACACAGGGTAGTTCCACCTCATCGATTCAGTTCGGGACGATTGGATTCAGAATGTAGGCAGGGCAAAAGAAAATGATCTTTTTTACCGATAAGTGAGTGTAATTCACGCTGTGTATGCTGATAAACAGCGTGTATACATTGATATTGACAGCGCAGACGTGGCGTATGAAAATCATCCTTTGCTGAGAGCTGGGAATAATTCAATCTCCACGACACCAACTGATGAAAACTTCTGCGATGTTTTCCATTGGGCTCTGCAGGTAAAAAGCGCTCCAGAAGTCTAGCGAGCCACTTAAACAAATTCCCTTTGCCGGGGTTCATAACGATGCTTAAAACTAAGTGGTCTGTCTGGGCTATTTCTACACTCATGTGGATGCAGAGAAGATGAGACAATTCCACTTTGCCTAGATCTTAAAGTTTACCAGCTATTTTTGTAGCATCCCAGAATGCATTATGATTGGCACTGGATTTAAAGAATTACAGAATAGCTTTGGAGCCCATTTTTGGGTGTTAAATTGTTTTAAAGGATGTTTTTTAACTTATTCCATTTGTGGAGCACCACCTTTTCTTTCCAATGGAGGTGAAGACTCATGGCAATACTTGTGGGTTTTATTTACTTTTCTTAGTTACACCTCGCATTCTTCTTAATCCACACATTCCACAGCGATTCACACATCACCAGCCGAAAAGCACAGCTTTAGGAAAACACAAGCCAACTCCTCCCAGCTGGTTTCGGTTGAACTGGTTGCCCTCTAACCACTTCAACACAGTCCTCTCAGGCCTTCAGAGCAGAAGAAGGACTGAGTATTGGCCACGGCAGCTGAGGGGCTGAGCCAACTGAGTGCTGAAGAAGCCCTGCCAGACCCACCCTTCCTCCAACCTTCTTCCCAGGTTGTCCACTCACTAGGTGAAAGCTGCCAGTTCCTGAGATTTGCCACCAACCATGGTATAGAATCATAGAATGGTTTGGGTTGGAAGGGACCTTAAAGATCATCCATCCCACCCCCTGCCCTGGGCAGGGACACCTCCCACCAGACCAGGTTGCTCCAAGCCCCATCCAGCCTGGCCTTGAACCCCTCCAGGGATGGGGCAGCCACAGCTTCTCTGGGCAACCTGGGCCAGGCTCTCACCACCCTCACAGCAAGGAATTTATTCCTGAGATCCCATCTAAATCTCCCCTCTTTCGGTTTAAAACTGTTCCCCCTTGTCCTGTGGCTCCCCTCCCTGATCCAGGGTCCCTCCCCATCTCTCCTGGAGCCCCTTTAGGGACTGGAAGGGGCTCTAAGGTCTCCCCGGAGCCTTCTCCAGGTTGAACTTCCCCAACTCTCTCATCCTGTCCTTGCAGCAGAGGGACTCCAGCCATCCCAGCATCTTCATGGCCTCCTCTGGACTCATTACAACAGGTCCATGTCCTTCCTGTGCTGAGGGCTCCAGAGCTGGACACAGTGCTCCAGGTGGGGTCTCCCCAGAGCGGAGCAGAGGGGCAGAATCCCCCCCTGGCCCTGCTGGCCACGCTGCTGGGGATGCAGCCCAGGATGGGGGTGGCTTTCTGGGCTGCCAGGGCATGTTGCTGGCTCATGTTAAGCTTCTTGTCCTCCAACACCCCCAAGTCCTTCTCCTCAGGGCTGCTCTCCATCCACAGCGTTGGAGATTTCAAAGGTATAGTGCATGAGGGGGAGAACCTCTGTCTATCTTCAAGGTCTGAAATCACCAGATCCAGAAAGAATTGGCCATTTTATACGTACCTCAGCCTCGCATGTGCTGATGTAATTGCCAAAGTTTTTAAGAACCCAGCTGCATTTGTGATTCTTGTATGTTCCTCATGCTCTGTACAGAGCAAAGCAATACTCAGAACGCACGAGAGAACATATGATCAAACCCTACTATCTTAATATTTATGTTAATAATACAAACCAATTTTTATTTATAAGGTAACAAAAAATGGAGAAGAATGGCATTTTAATAAGTTTGTCTCAACACTGGTATTTAACATAGCTACAGATCTAAACCTCCACATTTACATTTTCTGTAAGAACCCTGTGATACAACACGTTCTCACTTAAGTCTAACCTAGAGCCCAATTACAGTATGGGCATTCTTATATTCTAGATGATGAATCTAAAGTTGTCATTTATTTAAATATTTTGCATAAAACTAAAAGCTCAATAAAAAAAAAAAATAAAAGCTCAATAAAAAAAAAAAATCACTTAAGATTGCTAAGAGACAATATATTTACCTATTAAATCATTTGTAAAATTCAGTCGCTAAACCTCAGGAAATACGTTGAGGTCACCATAAAAATAACTGCACTCCATAAATCATATCACACTACATACATTAATACTTTCTAACTTTCAGTGTATTTTCTCATACTGATTTGTACAAACGAGCATTTTCTTTCGAGGAATGGGAGAGGTCAATGAATGTTTTTTGCCAGCCTGAGAGTAGGATGTTTTAGTGAACTACTGGGATTGTTTTTTCGCAGAAAGTTTGTGTGTGCAGTTTGATAGCACGTTAAGGTGAGTGAATTTGAGAGCGTCCACCTTTCCCTGAGAAAAGGAAACAAAAATAACATTTTAGGCAAGATGATGTGCTGGTTAGCATCAAACTCATTGCAAAAGACTTGGTTTCAGAGTTATTGGTTTGCCTCAGTAATACAAAAGTTGCAAACCAAAAGAGGCACGTGGGGAAAGAGTACATTGAAAGGAAGTTCGCTCCCTGGTGTGGAATACGTTGGATCCCCCGAGAAAGATGTCCTTGGGGAGCAGCTGCTTGCCTTTTGTCTATGCTGCCATCATCATGGAACAGCTGTGTGATATTTTGCCAAGTTTCTTAGGCTCTCTGTGTTCCAGTTCCCGATTCGTGTACCTGGTATAATGGGATTTTCCTCGTGTTGGGACAAATAGAAGTTCTGGAGAAGAGGCCAGACTCTCACAACAAAGGAAAGAGGTCCCAGACTCCCGACAGGTGAAGCTGTTCTAGCACAGGAATTCAGATAAGTATACAGAAAATGTATGTACGTAGACCTAAGATATATTTTTCTGATGTTTGATATGAATCACGAGCACTGGAACCCATTTTTCCAGGACCTGTGTTACATCTGAACTCTCAGGATCTGAACTAGCGGCACCGGATTCATCTTCTGGGACTGTGTTTGAGCCTCGGGGCTGGACATCTGTACCATGGAGCGGATTTCAGACTTGCTTCTCTGCGTCCTGATACCCTTCAACATACACTGTTGGAGGAAACAGGGAAGGGGATTCAGAAAAGTGAATCTGAAATGAGCCCCACGATGGAAGAAAATTTCAGATGAAGCTTCCTGAGAGCTCCTGCTTTCAAAAAGTCTCTCCTCCTGACTTGCAAATGAGCAAAAGCGACCTAATAGAGTTAATCAGACTGAACAGGCTGGCAGAAGAAAATCTTTCAAGGGAAGAACAGCTACGTGCATGCTTTAGAGTTACTGACAAAGTTCAAACAGGCAAATTCACACCAATTGAACTATATTCATGTTTCACCTTTTTTTTTTGACACTTGAATTTGTCTAGAGCAAAATGAGTAGCTGAAATACATTTATGCAGCCCTCCTGTAGGCCTTAATTATGACAATTGTGCTAATCACAGAGGCCGAACGTTTCTGCACACACATAGATACTGGAGGAGTAAACTTTTTCAGGAGATGAATCCTGTTTTCCTGCTTTCATTTAAAACTCCTATTTATAGTTTTAACGCTTCAGGAAAGGAAGCTTAAAGAAGAAACCATGCCTTTTCTTAATTTCATTCCTTTGCACGTAACACTTTAACAAATTGAAGTCAACTCTCTACAGTAGTTTCCGTGGCTTATATTTTGTGAGAGTGTGTAAAATGTAAACTCTATTTTATTTCTCTGTAAATGTCAGGAGAGAATAAATCAATAATAGAGTGGTAACTGTGCAATTAACTCATGTCACCCCTGTACCTTCACATTAGCATCACTGAGAATGGTATTGCCCTTTCGGTGACCTTAGTAAGGGCAATAACATCCTTTTCTGCTAAAGTTAATTTTTTTAAGTGAACTTAATGCTCCTGGAAGGTGATAGATTGACAATCCCGTAAAGTGAAGTTCTTTATTTGGTGATTGACTAGGTCCTGTACGGGGAGTATGTAATTCCACAAATTATCTGGTGATCCAGCCCTGATCCAGAAGACCAGGAATGGAGTCTGGTACTTCCTCTTTCACCCATTTCTTTGAGGCATCACAACTTAGATGTCACTTGTCAGGGTAGTTTCTGGTGCGGTTGCTGCCAATTAGCGAGCAGAGTTGGAATTCCAATTCATTTTTGGCAAGTAACCCCACATTTCTGTCACCAGTATGGACAGAAGATAGGTGGCCATACCAGGCCTGCACGTGAAGGCAATGTGTCCTGTTCCCAATCCCCTGAGCTGTGTCATTTGCAAAATGGCATCAAAATAGGCTTTCAAAAGACATCAGAAAATCCTTGAAACAACTAAGAACGTCAGATGCAACGTAACAACCTTCTGTCTTCTGTATTAAGATTTTGAAAGCTTTATGCTTCCTGGGGAAAATGGAGAAAATTCAGCAAACAAGCAAGCGAAAGATAATTTCATTCCTCTCACAAGTAAATTTTCATGTATGAATTTTACACCGTAGCACAGCACTGATCAAGTCTGTGTATTTTTACCAGGAGTCTGAAAGGCAATGGCACTCTGGGCCTTGCGACTGCAAAGATTTTCACTCAGTTGTCCCCTCTGCCAGGGGTCTGAGCCGAAGAGAGGAATGTCCCTGTGCTTTTCTCTCCTGTCTAGGAAAATATGCAAATGCTTCCCTATCTCAGAATGGTGTAGAATACAGAGAAATAGAGAGAGATTATGAACTGTTCTGATACAGTGGCAATAAGGGAGTCAGATATGAAGCTGAGGGAAGACCATGCCAGGATTCACCCTTTAATGGTTGAAGGATCTTTCCATAAATTCAGCTGCAGGGAAGCATTTGAAAAGCAATTCAAATGGCACCTGTATGGTCTGATGGAGAGATCTGATGGATCTCTTTATAGGTGTACTCGTGGTGGTGGCACCCATTCCCTTGGCAGAACCACCCAGTACTTCTGTATTTCTGTGTGAACATGGAGCTGTTCTCATCAAAGCACAGAGGAGGAGGAGAACCAGAGCTGCATCTTCCATAGAGATCTGATGTGTTGGAGGGTTCTTGTCTGGGTAAGAGCTTGCCTTCTCACTGTACTTGGGTTCGTATGTACACACCCCGGAAGCAGTGAGAACATACTCAAAGCAGTTTTCTTCTCGGTGTCGTGCCAAGTCACCATCCTCTGTGCCCCTTTTGCAGCATGGACGTGAGGAACCCCAGGAGTTTGCATTTGACATGCGCAGGGAATTTTTTCAGGCACTTCAAGCTGGTGGTACATTGCATTACGTTTGCATTGCATTGCCAACACCACTTTGGGCTGTTGGTACAGAGATTTTCATTGCATTGCCTTTCAAGTTTAGGTGTGTGGACACACAGAGGACTGGCAACTGTCACAAGCCTGACTGCCATTACAGGTGCAATGTGGCCATATGGTCCCAGAACCATAGCAGACTGCACAAAACAAGCTCCCCTTTTGTCCTCCAGTAGTCAGTGATGTAGTTGAAACCAGCAAATGGCTTGTCCTCTGCTTTCTGCCCCAAACAAAGAGTTTGGCCACCAATGTTTACATGGACGGTGAGGATTTTGTCCTTCATTTCAATCTTTTCTGAAAAAAAAAGGTACAACTGATGCAGTTTTTAGCAGGAACAAATTTACGTCCTTGGACTATCTGCACAGGAAGGACATGGACCTGTTGGAACGGGTCCAGAGGAGGCCATGAAGATGCTTCGAGGGCTAGAGAACCTCTGCTGTGGGGACAGGCTGAGAGAGTTGGGGGGGTTCAGCCTGGAGAAGAGAAGGCTCTGGGGAGACCTTAGAGCCCCTTCCAGTCCCTCAAGGGGCTCCAGGAGAGATGGGGAGGGACTCTGGATCAGGGAGAGGAGCCGTAGGACGAGGGGGAAGGGTTTTAAACTGAAAGAGGGGAGATTGAGATGAGATCTCAGGAAGAAATTCTTTGCTGTGAGGGTGGTGAGAGCCTGGCCCAGGTTGCCCAGAGAAGCTGTGGCTGCCCCATCCCTGGAGGGGTTGAAGGCCAGGCTGGATGGGGCTTGGAGCAACCTGGTCTGGTGGGAGGTGTCCCTGCCCATAGCAGGGGGTTGGGACTGGATGGTCCTTAAGGTCCCTTCCAACCCAAACCATTCTGTGATTCTATAATTCTAAGGAAAACTGAGAGGTTGAGCTGGAAATGAGCTCTCTATGCTGTCTACACCATCCCTTACCCCTTAGTCACTGAAATGACAAGAACTAGAGGGTGTATTGGACACACTGCACATAGGCAGATGTGCTTGTAGTGTTCCCATCATATTCTAGTCCTACTATTTTCTCTACAGGGAACTGTTCTTTGCAGCTCTCTCAGGCCTGAGTCTGGTCTTCTGAAACGTGACAGCAGCAAATACTTGGATGATGGGATTTTTTAAAATATTGCAGGGACTCAGACATATCTTCCACTATGTGTATCAGAGGATGTGTTTCCAACACCTGAGATAGTTTTTAGAAGTTTTTCCTCTTGGCTTAGTGTAATATTCTCTTATGTGGGGTAAGTTCTGTTCCCTAGATTGCAGAATGCTGTTGTGCCAGGTTATACTGCGGTTTTTCCCGTGGAATGCATGTCTGGGCTTCCCTCAGGACATTTGCATATGTGGCATCTCTTCTTCCATTTAAATCCAACCAGTCCTCAGTGTGCTGTCTCATTAATTGTATACTAGGAAAAAGAAAAGAAGAACACTGTGACCTGTGTATGTGTAGCACTTAGTGAGAACCTGGGGAATTATTTAATGAATTAAATCACCTCAGATGTTTCTTCTACATTCTTGAATAACCCACCAGATCCCATATGCCTGGAGAAATTGCTATAGGGCTCAGGTGGTCCCTCATTAGGTATAATGTCATTTAATTTCTTCCTTCTTTATGCTGGCAGTACCTTCAAATGAAGCTTGATGGCAAAATTCTCGGTGGCCATAATTAACAAATGAGGCAGAGGTAGGACAAGAATCCCTGTTTATGAGTGCAGAGGCGATCCATGTCAGTGGTAGACATCGGGGTGTTTGCCCAAGCTGGGGAACTCAGCTGTCACTGCCAGGACCCCCTGCAGGGACAAAGACAGTGCTAATTAAAAATCACTATGCCCAAAAGGGCCGTCCCTAATGAACATGCGCTGATGAGACATTTAGCTGTGTCTCTTGCATCTTCACATGCATTAGAAGTGGCTTTCATGAGAGATTTCTCTTCTCGGGAAGGGCTGTGGATTTTCCTGAAGGATTTCAGTCTGTGCCGTTGCTTTCTGTGTGGAACCAAGCAGCGACAGGCAAAGTGTCTATTAAAAAAATGTAATATTGCAAAACGGATGCAGCCTGAGTTTCTGAGTGATGCCGTCAGGAGGAAGCCTGGAGGCAGGAGAAGAGCTCCTCCCTTCTTTCCACTTGGTCCTGGGGGCTGGAGTAGGTGACCTCTGGAGGTCTCTTCCAACTTAACGAACGCTATGAGTCGATGGGGTCATTTCTGTGAAGGACAACTAATATGATAAATCTTCATGAGCACAAATGAGTTTATTTCAGAAGAAACGTAATGTTGCCAAAGTCAATGGTAAAATGCCTCTTGCCTTCAAAGGGAACAAAACGACTTTTGTTTGTGGCGGAATGTGAATTTTTTTGCAGGGAATATATTATAGAAGGTACGGGCAAACATGACCATACAATTGTAGCAATTGTTTATAATAACTCCACCCTGGAGTCACTGACAGCCTTGAGCATGCTTTGGCTTATGGATCTTCTGTAAATACTTGCTCTGGTTCAGCACCAGGTCATGTTGCAGCCAAAGCATCCTGTTACATCTGTCTTTATTTTTTTTTTTTGTCTGTGGGTTTGAATCTGTCCTCAGAGCAAGACCAGACCTGAAGCTGGCAGCATGTTCTCAGACCCCACATGCCCAGTGTGTTTGCGCAGTGGAGACCTGTCTGGCTGCTTGGAATAACACTGGGTCAGAGCAGGTTGGACATGGTCATGAGCTTCAGAGAAGGCAAGGAATCATTATTTGGCTTTGGATAGTAATTTGGGGTGTCAGCATTCCAGCTGGTATTATTGCCATTACCAAATGGAGCGAGGCACTTGACTGCTACCAAAATTCAATGTATTCACTCAGTGCCTGAGTCAGTCTTCAAATATCATAGAATCACAGAATGGTTTGGGTGTGAAGGGACCTTAAAAATTATTGAGTTCCAACCTCCCTGCCCTGGGCAGGGACACCTCCCACCAGACCAGGTTGCTCCAAGCCCCATCCAGCCTGGCCTTGAACCCCTCCAGGGATGGGGCAGCCACAGCTTCTCTGGGCAACCTGGGCCAGGCTCTCACCACCCTCACAGCAAAGAATTTCTTCCTGAGATCTCATCTCAATCTCCCCTCTTTCAGTTTAAAACTGCTCCCCCTCATCCTGTGGCTCCCCTCCCTGATCCAGAGTCCCTCCCCATCTCTCCTGGAGCCCCTTTATTAGGGACTGGAAGGGGCTCTAAGGTCTCCCCGGAGCCTTCTCTTCTCCAGGCTGGACAACCCCAGCTGTCTCAGCCTGTCTTCATAGAAGGGCTCCAGCCCTCTGAGCATCTTCATGGCGTCTCTGAATCCCAGCTGTGCGCCCCAGTATCTCTACTCCATACTGGTGAGCGTGCTGCAAAAGTCCAGACACAAGGACGCAGTTAACAGGAATAACTGGAGCTGCAAAATGAATCTGTTTTCTACAGTTTTTTAGGGTTACAGACAGAATTCCGGGTTTCAGCTTTCCACCCTGAAAACATTTCTACTGTTAAAGGAGATCTGTGAAGTCATTGTCAACTGGGAGCGGTTTTGATCACTTGCATTTCTCTCAGGAAACACTAGATGGCCATGTGACCTTTTTCTTCTTGCCATGTAAAAACTTAATTACGAAAAAGCCCCTGCGGTGTTCTTGATGACTATATTACCACATCAGGAAATTTCTCTAGAAAAATTAGCCCGAGTTAGACCGATTGCACCAGGGTCAGAATTACACGACTGTAGGTAGTGCCTGAGAACTACACACACTGTCTCCTAGATGAGATGCAGTAAAAAATCATTTTTAAAAATATCTTTTTATGAAGAAAAGAAAAACAGAAAAAACACTGATCAAGGTTCCAAAGTAACCTTTCTGGGTGTGTTCTGGTAGTGTAATATCGCTTATGTTCGTGAAGGAAGATTGTTTCACGTTGTGGGTGAATATTCACATACCTATATATTGCTAAATATAGAGGCATTTCATAGCTGTCAGTCTATAAGAAGATCTGAAGACTGTCGATAATTTGCATTCCCAAAGCATAGGCATCTTTGAGAATAAGACTTAGATCAAACAAAAGAATTCGGCATCCTCACACGTTGGATGGGGTGTGCTTTATTTTTTTTTTTTGTAATACATACCATTTTTCTGCAACTGTAACTTCTTAAGTTTTTTTATTTGTAAATGTTGAATCATTAAAAAGGATTTTATGGAAATTATTATCCTCCTCACATTTCTGTAAAAGCACTAAGGTATTCTGTCACTGAAAAAGCAATATTGTTCCAAAATTGCCAGTTACAAAATAGAACACTAGTCCTGATTTTGAATTTTTAACAGGACCTTTAACTTCCACAGGTTGAATACAGTTCTTACAGGCTCTTTTTTCGTCTGCTGCTTTCATTATCTCTGACAGAAAGGATAGAAATTTTCCATCATCTGTTTTTGGTTCATTGTACAGTAAGGGGGAACCTCTATGGAAATGGTAGATTCGTTGCTCACAGAACTGCTAGCACTGAAATGTAGCAATGATATAAAGTGCCACATATATATAAATTGGAAATACCCCATAAGTTATAATATAACATTTATCTATAGAATTATGCATCAACATTCTCTTTCTCTCTTACACAGGCATTCAAAAAGGCACAACACACGATATATTAATAGAAAAAACTGCTGTAGACTCTGAGAAGGCCTGATGAATTTCTTTGATGTTCCCTACATCACTGCACATTCCAGAGTTGTTTAATAACATAAATTATTAAGTTCTCTGAAATTCTCTTCAAAAAGTTATGCCTGCTTATGCAGGAGATGTGTACACCTTGCATGACTTCTTTGGCTGCAACTTAGTTTAGATAGAAGTTTATTGCTGAAGCAAGGTAAATCCTGGCATTACTACGTGGGATTAAAAATGCATTTCTTTCTCAGGATACCACTGGATACCTATTCAAAATGTCAGTGAGATGCTAGATCTTTATGTTCTGCCCAAAGATTTGAGGCGTGTATTTAAAGCAGTTTTCTGGATTTCAGGCAGATGGCTCGTTCTTCGTTTACGTTAGCCTCGAGTGGCAGATCTTTATTGACCATAAATTTCTGGCACTCTTATAGCACAGCTGCTTCACGTTTAATGTTTGGATGGCAGAATGCTCAATAGTATTGAAAGCCAAGGAATTGGATTTGAGTTTAATGCACTGCTTATTACTCTCAAAGAGCTATTTATTTCAAGGGGGATCAGCTATGTATGAAGGCTGTTATATCAAACAGATGAGCAGTCCTCTGCTGTAGAGAGGAAGAGTCCTTGTTTTAAAGTCTTCAGGGCACACACATTGTTACCCCCAGTAGTTCCCATTACCTGCTAATGGGTAGATCTGTGCTCTTCTATTTTACTTGTTCTCAAAATGTGTTTGGCAGCTGTGAGCTGCTTTTATTTAGATTCCAACCCACTTCAGTGGGCAGCCCTCACCTGGTCCGTGTTTAATGGGAGACTGGCCTAGACGGCCTCCTGAAGTCCCTTCTAACCTGAATTATTCTCTGATTCAGGAATTTAATTTGCTTTCCTGAACAAACCTTTTGAGACTTTTTATGACTTTTCAAGGCCAGGCTGGATGGGGTTTTGAGCAACCTGGTCTGGTGGGAGGTGTCCCTGCCCATGGCAGGGGGTTGGAACTGGATGATCTTTAAGGTCCCTTCCAACCCAAACCGTTCTATGATTCATTCTATGATTCTATGACTTCCTACCAGTTCCTACCTTTTTTTAACTGTCTCTGATTTTCTGCCTGTTCTGGGAGAAAGTAGAAGTTATGGTGGATTTAGTTTCCAAACTATGAAGTTGATCTCTAAGCCTACATTTGTGCTCTGGAATAAAACAGGTCTGGAGCATAAGAGTTGACCATTGGATGACAACCCTCCTTGCTATTTAACTTTTAGTATACTCATTGGCACAGCTTAGCCCCACTCAACTAGGGATTTGCCTGCCAGATAACAGACAAATGCCTGGATATTCTTGCACAAAGTGGCTATTTCCAGTAGGCCATTCCCAAAACGTAGTATAGATGTGGCCATCCTGTCCCTGCAGGGAAAGAGAATTTTCTATGGGGGTTTGAGCTGGTCAATTTGACTTCTCTTCAGGGCTGAGCTTCCTCTGGTCTAATTTGTCTAGTAGGACAGATACATTCTCATGCTCTGAGGATCATAGTGAAATGTCTGCTGACCTCAGAGCAGCCACCAACCTCAATTGCAAGTGCAAAGTCATTTGCAGAAGTAAACTTGTAGGAGTTGGTAGGTAGACTATCACTGATTGAGAAGTGGTGGGACTTCGGGGAGCCCTTCATTCAGGAATTTGTTGAAGTATACAGATTTTCTACTACTGGGCACTTTATTCGACGGTGTAAGAGCTGCTTGGAAGTTAAGGATGTCTGATAACAAAAAATAAACTTAACTGACAGACATTTCTTCCTCCAAAGGTCATCAGTTAAACTTAACAAATACAACAGTTCTTTACATTTCTTTCAGTAGCTCACATCAGTAATGGTGGAAGTTGCTAGAACCTTTCCAGAGCTATAGTTACTAACTCTGATCTTAACTTGCTCTATTAGGACAGCTGCTTCCAAGTCTGGTTTATGTTGCTTGAGGAGGAAGCTCTGTAACACCTTGTGACAAGCACTTCACAGTCAAATCCATTGACTACTAGATGGTAGAATTGACTCCTTGCTTGCTTACAAGGCCGTAACTTTTCCAATTTTGTGTTCTTTGGATGGCTTGTCAGACAGATGAGCATTTGTAAAGAAATGTGCTAGGTCCTTCCCTTTGGTCCAAAGTTCTTGAGGACCTTTGGAAAGGCACCAGCATGTCCAGCAGCCTTCTGTAGGGTAATACCAACAAGTCCTTGTTTTATCTCCTGTACTGGAAAGGGTACTGAAAATATAAAGGATGTCTGACAGTTTGACATGTTTTAACAAGTTGTTTATAGACTTGACTTTGACAGGAATTATTTACTGGAACCTTCAAGTTCCCGATATTTATAGGACTTGGATTTACTTGCAGCAGCTTGTGAGTTTCTTGATTTGCAGAATCAATAGGTGGAAGGCTACGCTGACTTTGCAGAGTTGTTGACCTTTGCAGTGTCTTGCTCCCATGTTTGCCAGCAACTTTTGCTATGGACAGGTTACTGTTTGGGTCAGACTCCTTTTTTTTGGTGACCTGCAGGAAGGACATGAAGCCTAACATGAGTCTTCAGAACAAACTGGAGTCAAAATATGCTTTTTTGGTGAAATCTTTAAAAAGTTCTCAGACTACATTTTTCACTTACCTAGTAATCACAATGTGCAAGTTGACAGAAATGTCAGCTTTTGGCACTGGCTTTGTAGTAAATTGTTGAATAGAGGCTCTCCTAAGAACTGTCGGGCTGGGTGTGAAAGGGAAGACTTTCTAGTCCCACGGGCTAGAAGTTGGTCCAGGGGAGAGTAGAAAACAGATCATGCATAGAGCAAGATGCAACATAAAGTAAAATTATAGCACACTTTCCAGGTGCTAGCCTAAAATATTGCTTGACTGGCATAAAAATAACCAGCTATTGTTTTTCTGGAGAGGCCCGTAAAAATATTTTTCCTTCAACATGGCTGATATTTCCCTGTTTTGTGTTCAGTGGTGGTTTTTCAAATCACTGACTTTGTCGTAGGATGGTTTAATAAACTCAGAGTGCTGTGGCCATTGATTCCACACAGAACATCTTGCAGGTGCTCCCCACATGGAAGTCACAGGTTATAAGCACAATCATAGCTAACTTCATAAAATGGATTACTTGGGCAGACTTCACAGAATCACACAGAATCACAGAATAGTAAGAGTCAGCAGGGACCTCTGGAGATCATCTAGTCCAACCCCCTGCCAGATCAGGGTCACCCAGAGCAGGTCCCACAGGAATGTGTCCAGGTGGGTTTGAATGTCTCCAGAGAAGGAGACTCCACCACCTCTCTGGGCAGCCTCTGCCAGGGCTCTGCCACCCTCACAGCAAAGAAGTTCCTCCTCATGTTCAGATAGAACTTCCCATGTTCCAGTTTGTGCCCGTTCCCTCTTGTCCTGTCCCTGGGCACCACTGAAAAAAGACTGGCCCCATCCTCCTGACACCCACCCTTTCAGTATTTATAGTTGTTGATCAGATCCCCCCTCAGCCTTCTCTTCTCTAGACTAAAAAGGTCCAAGTCCCTTAGCCTTTCCTCATAGGAGAGATGCTCCAGGTCCCTCATCATCTTCATAGCCCTCTGCTGTCCCCTCTCCAGCAGTTCCCTGTCCTTCTGGAACTGGGGAGCCCAGAACTGGACCCAGTGCTCCAGACGGGGCTGATTTCCTGAGCTTGCCATTCACTTGTGTAACTACTCCATAGTGCAGGTGGCTCTTGGTGGGAGTAGAACATGCGAATCCTGAAGTGACAACCTCCTGTCCCAGTTAAGTTTCTGAAACACTAGGAAATCAATGTTTTCATGATCACTGACACCTCACATTAGTAATTGTTTTTAGTATGTCACCATATGGTCCATATTCCACTTCAGGATCAGTTGTGCCAGGTTTATTATCCTGTCCCAGGCGACTGACTCTGGGAATGTCCCACTATTATCAATGATCTGTGTTGTAACCACTTAGCTCAAAATCACTGGGCACACAAACCGTTCGTAGGGATATTTCTAATAAACAGGATGCCACTTCAATACTGATGATGCCAGCTGAAAATTCAAAGCTGGTAAGTGAAAAACTGAGATATAACTAAGCAAACAGCATCTTCCATATAAAAAAAATAGAAAGGTGAGACTTCCACGCTGCTGTGTGAAGGTGGGGAAATAAACCTCTTGCTTCAAAATCCATCCCAGTTTGGTTTACATCCTTCTAGTGCAAGCTGGTATAGTACAACATATCACTGCCCTTTGTGTTTGCATGTGGGATTTCAATTTTGTTGTGCAAAAGATTATTTCAGTTGCTAAATCACCTCGAGGAAATCAAGTTTTACTTGAATAAGAAAAATCATCTGCCTCGCGTTTGCTGAACTGATGGTGACAGGTTTGAACAAACTGTGGCAAACCCATATTCATGTGATTATACAACCTGAGATACCAGCCATAGGTATCATGTTAGTAAAGAGGCTGGGAAGCCTCTTTATGCTTAATATATGTCCAAACTCTTACATAAGTTCATGTAATTCTTGATATTCTGAATTGTTTGAAGTAGGATTTGACTTGACTTTCCCAGTTAAAAATTCAATCTTTATCAAATTAACTCTCAAACTAGTTCAGAGATCTTCCTGTACTGTCTGCTCTGCTTTATTGATTGCTATCTACATGCCTTAAAAGTCTCAGAAGTAAGTAAGATTTTCTTGCTGCACTGTCCCAGGGTCACCTGAGGGTATGTGCCATGGTGTGCATTGTCGTCCTACAGAAGTACCCCCTGGACAGAGATGCCATACTACTACTTGTTTCTTAATTGCACATTACTACAAACATTGAATGACAGTATACTGTCATCTTTTGTACCTCCAAAAACTATAAAATACCATAAACAATAAAAAATAGATTTTTTTTCTATCTGCTGAGTCATACTTTGTTGTATCAGTACGGAAAATCTCCACATCCAGATTATAATTCCCTGTTCAATGTTTAGCATTGAAATTAGTCAGTGAATTTTATGGTTTGTTACTGTTTGTAGTGTTCAGCTTCAAAAATGTAGAAGTTTACCTTGTTACTTGTTTAGAGGTCATGATTTTTTTCAGTTATAGGCATTTAAAAGGTAGAAACTTCAGTTTTTCTCAAGGAAAAATAGCAACACGTCTTAGCCACGTCTGTAGCAAACACAGTCCCACAGACTGTAATCACAAATCAATTTAAGCTCATACTGAGCCATTTCTAGTAGGAAATATATAGGTACAAAATAAGGAGGAAAGCAGCACTGGAAAATAATATTGGTATGGAATTCACCAGTTATACAAACATTGGCAATAAAATTTCCATCTCCCTCCTGTCAGACTAAAATAAACCTGTTTTTTGGAGCCTGATTTTCACTCTAAATAATTTTCTTGATCCACTTCGCAAAGCAGCCTCATGAACAATTCCATGGGCATGTGCAATAACAGATATGACACACCAAGATGCAGGGTAGGAAAAAGTAGCCAAAGACAAAGGAAAACAGGGTGAGAGCTTTTAAAATATGTCTCCTCTAATAACATATTGGAGTGCTTGAACATACTTCCTTCAAGTACCTTCTGAAATATGCATGGTATTATAGGTTAAGCTGCTTGTGAAGCAAATAATTACTCTTTAAGAAATCATAGAATCATAGAGTGATTTGTGTTGGAAGGGACCTTAAAAACCATCCAGTTCCAACCCCCTGCCCTGGGCAGGGACACCTCCCACCAGACCAGGTTGCTCCAAGCCCCATCCAGCCTGGCCTTGAACCCCTCCAGGGATGGGGCAGCCACAGCTTCTCTGGGCAACCTGGGCCAGGCTCTCACCACCCTCACAGCAAAGAATTTCTTCCTGAGATCTCATCTCAATCTCCCCTCTTTCAGTTTAAAACTGCTCCCCCTCATCCTATGGCTCCCCTCCCTGATCCAGAGTCCCTCCCCATCTCTCCTGGAGCCCCTTGAGGGACTGGAAGGGACTCTAAGGTCTCCCTGGAGCCTTCTCTTCTCCAGGCTGAACCCCCCCAACTCTCTCAGCCTGTCCTCACAGCAGAGGGGCTCCAGCCCTCGGAGCATCTCTGTGGCCCTCCCCTGGAGGGACCTTTTATTAAGGAACATGAGCACCACTATCCTCAGGCCAGGGATACATAGACCGTGATGTTCTATCCTCTCGGTAACAGGCAGAAAGCACTGACACAGACCTTCCATTGCTTGCAAGGACTCTGATGTGTCAAAGCATCTCTTTTACATTCACACAGGAGGTGTCTCAGACAATCCCTAGCTGCCAGTTTCCCGGCAGGATCTCCTTAGAACATGCAAGCTTTTTTCCAGTGACAATTTCCACTGTAATAATTGAGAAGATTTTTACACAAAATTCTTTTACAGTCCCTAAGACTGGAGGAAAATTACTGCAGTAGCATCACACTCTGTCTCGTCTTATTATTTTTGCTGTTTCCTACTCAATTATTTGTTTTTTTCCACCCCTTACCTCCCAGAAACTGTTTACCATTGAAAAAATCCCTGAGCCACCTAGTCATTCTGAAGTACACCCAACAAGAAATGTACTGTCTTAGAATATTTAAACTCTGTGTTGGTTTTAAACCTTGTGTGCTTCCTGCCTTTATTATGTTCATTGTTATGGATTATGAATGCAGACCAAATTCTTGGGAGTGCCAAATGTAGGATCCCAGGAAGTTCAAGCTGGAAAGAACCTCAGGAGGTTTCCAGTCCAGTCCCCAGGGTCAGTTGTGGGATCAGGTCAGGGCTTTAATCAGTCAGGTCTTGAAACCCCCCTGGAGATGGACACTACATAACCTCACTGGGCAACCTGCCTCACGTCTTGCCTGTCCACACAGTGATTTTTTTTTCCTTATGCCCAGTCTAAGCAACTCCTGTTTCAGCCTGTGCCCATTCTCTCTTATGCTCCGGTAATGCACTGCTGCAAAGGGCCTCCATCCCTCTTCCTGATGGTCTTGTACATGTTGGAAGGATGCTATTGCGGTCTACCTGAAGGGAAGAATCTCTTCTCCTAGGGAACGTTTCTGTCCCCCAACCATGCTCTATGTTCCTATTGTGAATGAAAATCATGTGGCAATAAAACTCTGCCATGAGGCAGATGAAAGTTTTGCCATTGGCCAGGGCTGAAGAACTGAGTGAGAAGGATTTGCTGGTGTCTCAGCTTACCAGAAGGGAAAGGGCTAAATGCTTATGGACTTAAGGCAGATCGAGACCATGGGTCCTGCCACGGAGAAGGAAGAGACTTTTACAGAAAGGCATGGCTGTTTTGAGCAGTTCTAAATATGTCATCATCCTCGTAAGAACAGGTTTGAAGAAAGCAAGTGGGAAAGATCTTAAGTTGGAGTGGATGATCTCTGCATATTTAATTTTTCTTTTTTAATTGTAATTTTGCTTTGCTCTCTCTCATACCACTGTCACACATTGCAGGAACACATCCACAATGAGTAGCAGGATATGACTGCATCTCTGTTGCCTTGGATCCTCATATGTTCTTAACTGCCTTTACAGGTCAGTGGGCAGTTTGAACCTTTGGTATTGCCGTACAGTACCCTGATTTTGTCTTTATGACCCCAACTGACCTGTTTTTCCATGCATTGCCTCTTCAGTCTGGCTAAAATGGTCCCTCACTTACCATTGTCTCTCAGCTCCTGGCAGTCAGTAGTTTAAAGACATCCTGTGTCAGAGGGTGGGCATAGACCAATACACTTAATATTTCCCAACAGACCTACCCTTCATGAAAGTCATCTGGGCCTTTTTTGAAGGCATTTACAATTTTGGCCTCCACAACATCCTGTGCTATTGAGTTCCATGGTTTAATTCTCTCTCCTTTATGCAAGAATTTCCTTTTGTTTGTAAAATCATTTCTTTGCATGCTGCTGCTTCTTTGCCTGTAGAAGTTTTAGTCATCATTCATTTTTATGGACCTCTATCACAGCCTCCCTCAACCGCCTTCTCCCAGCTGAGGAGTATTTGTTTACATCGGCTCTGTTCAGCTGATGCACAGAACTGATTATCTTTTCTTTCTAGTTTTTCTAGATCTGCTGAAAAATGTTCCCAGTAGCCGTGCTGTTCAAGACGTTAGTCCAATCCAGACCTAAACAGTGGGATAGGAACATTCTTTGATTTATTTCTGTTTGTAAGAGTTGACAAAGAGTTCGGTTGCATGTCTTTTCTGATAAAAGTGCCTTAATAGTCTCATCACCTGAAGGATGCTCAGATCTGTTTTTCCCTTTGAGTAATGTTTCAGGTTTATTCCCATGAAAACTGCCTTGATTAATTCTATTATATCTGATCAAACGGACCTTTTTGTGCCTCTCCCAAAACTCGCCTTCAGTTTGATAAACCAAACTGCATGGGCATGATGGATGATTCTATGGGAATTGGTCAATCTATCCTATTATTTTAAAGCACTTATTCTAAATTTATTTGTTTCAGTTATTCCTGCAAATCAGTATAGCACGTTTTTCATGGGATTTTGTCTTTTAATTTTTTTCATGCTACCCAAAATGAATTTCAAACAATTTCAGTGGGGTTTTTTCATACCACAAAACAGATCAGCTTTTTGGTAGTTTTACTGTATTTTATTCCAGCAATGCCCAGAACTACAGATATCTCTTGGAAAGCTGGCAAAACTAAGATTAAGATAAAGGTTCTTTTGCCTCAATATTAAGGCCCTCTAAACCTTAGCTGTGCTGCTTCCAGGCAAATAAATCTTGGTCCAGCAGCCCAGCCTGCAGTGATCTGTGGTAGTTTATAGATAGATGTGGTGCCTCTCAAATGTTGAAGAATTACAATTGAACCTCCACCACATGGTCTGCAAAATGTTACATTCTCAGGCATGGGGTGATGTTTAAAGCACAACTTTTATTACTCTGGATATCTAAAAATAAACACAGTCTGGAAAACCACCATCACATCTAATCACACTCTGAGAGGGCAAATTCTTGAACTGAGGAGGACTCTGGGGCAGGGAATGGTGCTCTTGACCTCCTCACAAAAATACTCACCCATAAAAACAGACAATTTTGACCTTGCACTCATTCAAAACTGCTGCTGTGGCTTGTCTGAATAACCCCAACATTTACGGGGAAAAAAAAAGGTAAGAAAAAAAAGGCATAAGAGTAAGGACAAAAAAAGTGCAAATTTATGTTAACAATAGAAAAAGTGCATCCTAAAGATAAGATGCCCTGCGGCTGTTTTAATTGATAGACTTACTGGGTCTTATCATGTGAAATGACAAGCACAATGTGATTTGTTGAGTCTAAAAACTGAAGGTAGTTTCACCTCATTTTTTTTTTTAGGCAGAGTCAATCTAGTTTAATCTAGTATTTTTTAAAAAACACGTCAACTATTTCATTTGATCCAGTATTATTTTGGGGAGGTTTAGGTACAATTTTCACAGTCAATCAACTAGATCTGAATTTGTTTTACCTAAAGATTTGCAGTCACTCAGCACAGTATCCAGCTGAGAGCAGCAAGTGTTATTAAAAATATCCAGCAAAACAAAAACACCCGTTCCTTCAAGGACAGAGCAAAAAGACACTTAAGCTGACATTTGACCCACTTGCACTCAACTACTAAAATGAAAGTGCAAAAAACACTCCAAATAAAAATGGAGTTAAAAATAAGAACTTGCGTATATAGGAAAAGGAAATGAATGAAACGCAGTTTTAAAATTTCTAACACTATGAGGATAAACAAAGGAAAAAACACCAGGAGCTGAGCTCCACAGGTTTTAAACAAGTCCTCAGGACGTTAAGAAAGCGAACTCAGGGTAACAGTTCCTGGTTTATTTTTTCAGGGTGTAACTGACCTATAGGGAATTCCCAGGGGATGCAATAGATTCTGCTGCACTTGTTGTTTCTTTTATAATCAGGAAAAGAAGCACCGTAAAATGCCATAACTCTGGCCTCGGACCGCTCAGAAGTTTGCTTCTCTAATTAAAAAGTGAATGTTCCCAATGTTTTGCCAAATAAAGCTCTTTTATAACAAATAACCTTTTGATGGGGAAACCACACTGTTTGGACACCAAAAAGTAATTTTAAGGCTTATCTTGAGTCTGTGCCATGGTAAACACAGGCTAGAGCTTCTTGCCTTTCCTCTCTTTACTGAGGAATCAAAACAGACGTATTTCAGCAAACAGCTTGTACAAATATTCTACTGTAAATGTAACTACAGTTTGGAGTGACAAATTCTCTTCTAATGGCATTTTTAGAAGGATTACACATAGCCTTACATTAGGGCAACGGTTCTATAGGTGAAAATTGTGACACTTTCTATGGTTCACATAAATTTGCACTGCTTTTGTTTAACTGCCATAGAAAAGCTGCTTTTTGTCTGACTTTTTTTGGCCTTACTCTCATGTCTTTTTTTTCTTGCTTTTTTTTTTTTTGTGAATTTTGAGGATATTCAGGCAAGTTACATTTGAACTGAGGAGCTCAGAAAAGTCAGTAACTATAAGGTATTTTGAAGACACATAAAATTTTGATGTTGATAATTATGAGCTCAATCCCACTCTTACTAACATTAATTCTTCACTCTTTCAAGTAAATGCAGTGTCAGTCCATGAACAGCACTGGCTGTACTAGAACATCCACAGGCAACGCAATAAAGGTGAGAGAAGCCGTAGCACACTGACTTGCAAACCTTGGTAAGGTACACCCACCCATAGACAACCCATCATCAACCATAGAATCATAGAATCATAGAATGGTTCAGGTTGGAAAGAACCTTAAAGATCACCCAGTTCCAACCCCCCTGCCCTGGGCAGGGACACCTCCCACCAGACCAGGTTGCTCAAAACCCCCTCCAGCCGGGCCACCCACCACCGCTCTGGGCAACCTGGGCCAGTGTTTCATCACCCTCATTGTAAAAAAATTTCTTCTTTATTTCTAGTCCAAATCTACCTTCTTTTAGTTTAAAAACATTGCCCCTTCTATTGCAGCAAACCCTACTCTCCCCATCTTTCTTATAAGCCTCTTTTAAGAACCGAAAGACCACAAAACAGGTTTCCATGGACACCTTCTCTTCTCCAGGCAAAACTAACCCAAACTCTCTCAGCCTGTTCTCATAGGAGAGGTGCTCCATCCCCCTGATCGTTTTCGTGGCCTTCCTCTGGATATGTTCCAACAGGTCCATGACTTTCCATATATAAAGCTTTCCTCCACAGCCACTTAACTTCTTGGCTTAAAAGCCCTTTTGTCCTTTCCATCAGCTTTGAAGTACCTGTTAAGGTATAACCAATTACATCTAAATCCGTATGCTTGAAGATGTAATGCTGCAACATTTCTCTTGAATATTTTTATTTTGTATCCTCTAGTTACTTAACTTGATTGGGTACCATCCTGAATACTGGACTACTGATAGTAAATTAGCCGAGTACAAAGTCATCTTGACAGGATGCTGGGCGTCTCCTTGTGGTCACCAGAAATCAGGAACTGACATCACATTTCTAGAGACGCTCAGCAGCTTGCAGATCTTCCTCTTGAGTTCAAAAAGGTGAAGGCAGCTCAGCCACCAATACAACAAGTGGTCACATCAAATCAGCTTGGTGACCCCCAGGTCTGAGGGTGGCCAGCAACCCAAAATGCTTATCACCTTCTGAGGGGGATTTCTTCACGTCTCAAGGTCCATGTGTCTGTGATACTTGCAAGCATGTAACGTTATTCCCAGAAACTAGAAAAGAGAGTAGGCAGCATCACAAATGATGTTGATTTGTCACAGCAAAAAGGATAAGGTTAAAGAAGCAAATATTATTGATATCTGCACATCTTTATATGCTGTTGTATTTCACAGGGTATATTAAACATTAAACTTCTGATGTCCTATTACAACGACAAGACGAGAACTGCAAACAGCACGGAACTGCAGGTAATCCATTTTTCTGACAAGTTTTCAGTGTGGATGAAGAATAGCAAACATAAGACATTCTCATTACTGTATTCTCGTTGTCCTCCATAGATGTCACACCCACGGCAATCTGTTCAGGTTTTTTTTTTTTTTTTTTAAGAATTATATTTCATATTAGTACATGTTCTTGAGCAGCCCAGTTATCTGTGCTGGCCACTTCCAAAAATAAACGTAAATTATCCTTGCTCAGACAGTTCAAAAAATGCATGTCAACAGTGAATAATAGTTACGAGTATTTATGAAACATCTAAATGCTTCAAAAAAATTAAAGCTATTCTGTAAATTCTGGTTATTCAGATTCTATTTTGATGTGTATGCAAATTACTATACAGTAAGGCTGTTATAATGCATGTTTTTTTAATGAATTGTGGAATATACATATGAGCCATAATTAGAGCTCTTGGGAACACCATTACCTAAATCTAATTTGCTGACATGCCATCATAAGGTCAAGTAAGTCTTTAAAGAAAATAACTCCAGTAACCTGAGATCAGAGACTTCCAGATTTTTCTTCAGCTTTGTAGCGCTGCATATTCATGCACATGTTCATCAGAAAAGCCAACTCTTTTTGATAATTCACAAGGCTGTGAACCCTGCTGTTACCATTGGCTGAAACCATTAAGCATTGCATTATAAATATTATGCGTTTCTTATAGCGTGACCCTGGCTTTATCTTTGTCTTTGTCCTTCACAGAAAAATAATTTTGAGGATTTCAATAAGACAAAGAAAAGAATTTCTATAAACTGTTAGGTCCTTCTTGTGATTGCACTTATTTACTGCCATCTCTACTGAAAATTATTCATAAAGCTCAATTCATTTGTCCATAACCTCCACATTTCCTTTAGCTGCAATCACTGTTTATTTGAGTTCATGTGTTGCTTTTACAACAATAGGATACTGGCATCTGTCACCTTACGGATGGCTGTTCTGTACAGTGGCAACGTTTGGGCAGAACTAAATTTTCCTCTCCATTATGAGATCTTCAACTTCAGAAAACAAAACAGTGAAATCTATTTTTATTATTTTTTTATTTCCTATGCTTTTTTTTCTTCTAACAAGTCTCTTGGTAAAGTCTGGGAAATTCTTGCTTGGAAAACATTAAGGAATCTAGGTCAAAAGTCCTAAAAAGCATATGGAATTTTCCATAAACAATACCGGAGGGGTTTGTAGTTCAATTTAGGAGTCAAAAAGTGAGCTCCGAGCTGTAGATTGCAATTCCATAGATATACTGCATGTTAAAATACCAATCTCACAACTCATAATTATGCTGAAAATATGCTGAGGTGGCTAACATTTAAAAATATGACAATAATAAAAGTTTACAATTTGGGATTAAGAATGATTCCAGACTATGACAGTGGAGAAAAATAATGGATCCTTATGTCTTACTATGGACCCATTCACAGCAGAAAGTTTTTTTAGTCCTAATGTCACAAAGCACAATGGGTTTATTCTGATTTATCTGGAATACACAGAGTCAATATTTGCCATTCACAGCTCTTTTAAATATGACATTTGTGGATAGCTTTGAACATCAGCTTCATGGTTTTCTTTTCAATAATTTTTTATTTATTTTAGAAGCTCCAGGTGAGGTTAAATTCTCACTCTGCTTGGCGGTCCACAGACAAATAGCAAAATAGACTCCCTTCTGCAAGGAACTTGCAATTTGAGTAGCAGAGATAGAGGAAAGAGGCCAAAATAATCTGGTCTTATTTTACAGAAGGGAAAAGTATGGCAGAGGTCCGTGACAGTGATAATTTTTTGATTTGGTGCTCACAGGTTACATTCCCACCATGATGACATATATTCCCATTTTTAAAACTGTAGACAAAACACTTGATTTTCCTGAATTATAAAAAAAAATTCAAATTAATAAAGTGAGCTATTAGCTTATGTAATATTCCTAAAACTAGCACTATGAGGAACTCATATTTTCTTTCCATTTATAAACACATAAAGAAAAGGTTTCTTTCATTAATTTGTTGGGTTTTTTAGAGGAAAACTTTCTTAGAATAAGAATTCACTGTAATTAGAGATGTTTTCATTTTTTTAAAGTTACAAAATAGTTGCTGTTTTCTCGATTTATTGTTTCGTGAACTCTCTCTTTAGATAAAATCTTTAATTTTTCGAGATCTCTTCTAATTCCTGAAACACCTCTTGCTTGGACAACCTTCATTTTTATTTATGTGTTGTAAAACATGGAAATAATGTTCTTAAGCAACCTTGAGAGAAGTATCATGAGAGGAACTAGCTTTGTGATATGCTCAGCTTCTGTTGAACAGTCCTTCTCACTAAATATCTGAGAAAAAAGTGCGTATTTCTTGCAAAATTTTGAACTACATTTTGAATCATTAAATTTTTTAATAAACTCTACCTTACTTTTCCTTTTTAGCTTCATCTCTGTGTCTGCCTCTTCTTTTTATGCATATCACTTTCCTGTAAATAATTTCCACTGCATTGGATGCCCACCTTCTTTGCTCAGGAGGTAGTCCAGTGGCTCCCTTCCCTCTTACACAGAGTTCAAGCCTCTTTCTCCCCTCCTTTCTTTTACTCCTTTTTTTGTTATGATTTGTGTTCTGTTGTTTAGCCCTGAGCCCTCTCGTATTATCCTCAGCTTCTGCTGCCTCCTACTAATCAGAGGTCATTTTACCTTTTGGGAGTCATTCAACCTCCTACAACAGCAGGTCTCTTCTCAAAACTCCTTTTTCTCAGTCCTTTGTCCACTTTCAACCTGTACTTATTGAATATTTATTTAAAAAAAAAAATACTGCTTTTTAAATGATGCTCTTCCTAAGGTAGCTTTCTCTAGTCATTTGGTTTTCCATGGTCTTTTCTTTCTGCTGTCTCCATTCATTTTCTGCTGTCATTTCTCATTATTTCATCTGTCTAATTCAAGGCCTTATCAAGCTCCACATTTATAAGACTCCCTTTGAAACTAATAAAGCTTGCAAAAAGAAAATATTTCCATCCTGGAGCTCTTTCTTTTCTCTGTATAAACCCTACCCCCTCTTTGAAGTGTTCAGGCACAAGACAGTACAGCTTCCATTTTAAAAATGTCTATGCCATCAGAATGTTGGCTGGTCCAATCTGTGCACGACAGCCCAAATAATTGTACCCCTCACTCTCATTTTGGGTTCTTAGAATCATAGAATTTCTTGGGTTGGAAGGGACCTTTCAGATCGTCGAGTCCAACCATCAACCCAACACTGACAAAACCCATCACTAAATCATGTCTCTAAGCACTATGGCTGCCCTCTTTTAAATACCCCTAGGGATGGTGACTCCACCACTTCCTTGGACAGCTTGTTCCAATGCTTGATAACCCTTTCAGTGTAAAAATTTTTCCTAATATCCAATCTGAACCAAAGTTGGAGATGGAGTCGATCTGGAGTTGGATGTCAGAAGCCTTTGGGTAGTCGGTGGTTTGGTGGACCAGAGAAGCCTGGCAAAGTCCCCAGAGCATCAGTCATAAAGGTCATTCTCGGGAATTTCTGCATAATTTATTTTTATTTCCAACAAAAAAAGGGATTTGCGCTGCTGTGGAGAAACCCAAGTGACCATGGCCAGGAGCAGGGAGAAGCAGCCTCTACAGTTTTGAGCGTTTGCTGGGTTTCTTTCTAAACACCCGTCAGGGACACTTGCTGTCCTTCCCAGTCCTAACACTTCACAGGTTCCTTTTGCTCCATCTGCCCTTGAAGAATTCAAAAAACCTTGTCTGCAACCCCGTTATCTACAAAACAGTTACAGCTCCCGGTAGAAGTTTGAGTACGGCATGTGGCACTTCGGGGCACTTCATGCTCTGGTGGCCGAGATTGTAGGGGTTTTTTTTGTGTGTGTATGGTTGGACTCAGTGATCTCAGAGGTCCTGTCCAACCATGAGGATTCTGTGATTCTGTGACTCTGTAATGTGGATATTTTCTAGTCAGGTATCCAGTATATTGTCCAGAGAAGCCATGGATGCCCCATCCCTGGAGGGGTTCAAGGCCAGGCTGGAAGGGTCTTGGAGCAACCTGGTCTGGTGGGAAGTGTCCCTGCACAGGGCAGGGGGTGGAGCTGGATGATCTCTAACGTCTCTTCTAACTCAAACCATTCTATGATTCTATAGTATTAATATAAGGAGTTGTAATTAATTGTCATTTCAGTTGCTTCAGATACCAGTGGTATCACTGGTAACTAAAAAAATATCTGCTGCATGTGTAGGTCTGCTCCAACTATTGATTTGGTTTTTGGGCCTGATCCAAAATCCATTGGATTAACTTAATGTTCATAATCAGACCCTGACATTGGAATTTATTGGGAGCATTTCTAAGTAGAAGTAAAATAGGAAAAAGGATCCCAGCTTAACAGTGTTTAGTAAACCATTCTGAATAATTTTCCCTCCTGACTTCTTCACATCTCAGTCTATAAATTTGGAGCAAACCCCAAAGTATGCTTAGCACTATAATTATTTCATTATGGGTCTAAGGACAATGTGTTTGAATAGTTACAAACCTTGTGAAAAGCAGAAAAGAAAATTAATCGAAGATTTTTCATTTTCATTTTTTTCAAGATTTTTCAAGCCTTCAGTAAGCTTCACAGAAGTTCCAAGATCAGGCTCACTCTTATTTTTTTCTTTATTCACAAATATTTGTGAGTGACTCCAGGCTCACCTATTTGAGTGTTTTATTTAATGCTTCACAGTGTCTGGTATAAAATATGCCTTCCCCAATGTGCAGAAATATTTCTTAGGCTATGTTTAAAATCTATAATATGTATACACATACATACATATGTATGAAAGCTAAAATATATACAAATAGTTAGCTGTATAAAAAATCCTTTCATGATGAAGGAACAGTTTGTATGTGGATGGGAAGCATTACCTGAAAACACACGTCTGGCCAATGCTTTCCTTAAAAATACTTCTGACAGACTTGGTTTTATTAAATCAGTCATTGTGAAATGACTTGAAATGCTGGGACGATAACAGTGGTTGGTAGCTCTAGGCTTTCTACGATTATTATGATCCTCTGAAGCAACAACATAAAATATTTAGAAAGGTTGTTTTAACATGCTGTTTCACCGACCCAGCAATTTTTAAAAAGCAGAAGCAAAATTATTGTCTTGACAGTCCCCATGTCTTTATTCTTAAGTGTTCACCTGATGCTTATTTCTGTGCAGGAGTTGTGCCCAAATGAACATGCCAATTATCATTAGCTGCCTACAAAAAGGACAACTGCTGTCACAACTGACTGGAAGCTTGGCAAAATCCTTTGAGTTTTCCCCTGCTTTTGCTATCATCTGTATAACCTCTTCTAGCAAAAACGTTATCATCACACAGACAGAAGATCTCCCAGCATGTACCCTACGGCGTGGATTCTCTGGCTGGCGGGACAGCGTGGGGTATGCCCTGTGGCAGATTTCTGGCTGCCATGGAGGGGCAAAGGAAACCAGCAAAGTCTCACTCTCAAAAGGAAAGCAAGAATCATAGAATCATCGAATTGCCTGGGTTGGAAGGGACCTTTCACATCATTGAGTCCAACCATCAACCCAACACTGACCAAACCCATCACTAACCCATATCTCTAAGCACTATGGCTGCCCGGCTTTTAAATACCACCAGGGATGGTGACTCCACCACAGCCCATTCCAATGTGCAATAACCCTTTCATGTAAACATTTTTCCTAATCTCCAATCTGAACCTCCCCTGGCACAATTTGAGGCTGTTTCCTCTTGTCCCATGGCCTGTTCCTTGGGAGAAGAGACCGACCCCCCCTGGCTACACCCTCCTTTCAGGAATGCTCAGTGAGCAGCCTTTCCTCAGGTATTGTGTGTCTCCAGCAATGATATGTGGGATGTTTTCCGGGGCAAACTAAAAAGTTTGGATTATATAATATATTAATACTGAATTAGGAAAAATTATTAATACTCTCTAACAGTTACATACACATAGAGAGTTTGGGTTCTGGGGAGCAAAAAGATGTCTCAACACTGAAAAAAAACCCATCACGTGCTGTAAAACACAACATAAAATTACACCTAAATTCTCCAGATACTTATGGATGTACTTAACTTTATTACTTTGAACAGTCCCAGGCAGTCAAAGGGTGCAAAGCCTGAGAATCAAGGAGGAAGAATTTTACTACTATTATAATGATATAATTATTGCTATTTTAACTCTAAGCTCTGAATTCCTTGTGTTTAGAGCTCGTTTGTGTCCTTTTTAATGGTCTAATTTACCCTCAAATGTGAGCAGCAATCCATGTGAGATTTTTCTGGAACACTTTGAAGTCCCAGATTTGAAAGTGCCTCTTTTGCCAGTTATCTGAGGTGAGAATCAGGTCAGCTGTATTGTTTAAACAGCTTTAGTCTGAAAAAGAACAGTTTGGTTAAACAAAAAATAAAAAAAAAGAAAAAGATGACATTTTTACCATTTAAAATGTGAACACTTCTTAGAAACCATCCTTATTAAAGAAAAAACTACCTTGTGTCTCTGATACTTGCCACATAACCTTGGTAAGGACACCATTAGATCATGCCTGGCAAAACACAGCTTATTATTCTTATTACAAATTATTTGCTAGGTGCCAGCATCACAGAATCAGGAAGACATGGAAACACAACTCCTGCCATGAGGATTTTACAGTCTAAATACGCAGATCAGATAAATCCAGCCCCAAATGCATAGGAAGATCCATGAGAGAGACCTACAGAAGTGTGTTGCTGTGTTTTCCTTTGAATAGATAACAACGTCTTGGTTGAAATTAATGAGCATTAGTGGACAGAATTTTAAAAAGTTATTTTAACTGACAGAAATAGTACACGGGGCTGATTCCAGGCCAAACTGATACATAGAAGCTACAGAGAAGTAACTAAGAGGCTACATCGGGATGACAAAGAACAAGTTGAAGTCCAAGGACAGAAGTTCAGGCTTGATATGAAAGACAAAGAAACCAAGAAAGGGAATCCGAGAGGAGAATGATACAGACCTCATGCAAAGAAAAGGTCTGCATAGACTGAGATACAGGGTTTTAAATTAAGTGCTAGCAAAACTTCCAATATATTTTGATTGTCTCTTGAAAACACCAACTGATCTAAGGAAGCAAAACAGCAGAATAGGAGGTAGTGGTGGATATGCTAGTAGGTGAAATGTGCTTTCAAGAAAGCAGGAATATATTTGCAGAATGTATCTGGGGAAACATGCCAAGAATTCCTACTCCCAGCCACAATATTGCTTAAACAAGATTTTAAAAAAATGGAAGAAATTTTTTTCTTGTTTTGTTTATTTCTTCTTATGGACTTCCATTCCCTAAAGTTTTCCTGGTATGTCATGTCTTCTGCCCCCCAAATGCCTTGAAGAGTTATGGCTCAATCTAGCTTAAATTCATTTCTCACTTTGGTACATGGGATAAAAGGCACTCTTCCAATTAAAAAATATGTTCCACTGACTTATACTAATGAGTAATTAGCTATTATCAGTTATCTCAACCTTAAATAATTAATATTGCCTTTGAATGACTACGTGTTAATGGCCAAATAAAGTCAATTAAATTAAGACAATGATCAATAACTCTCACTGTTATAAACTATATGGCTTGATTCTATAACAACTGTCATGTATTAGATTTCTGTGGTATAACTTAAGCATCTGTTTTAGAAAACAGAATATTCCCTGGCCATTAATAAAGCTGGGGCCACTTTAATTGTTTTTGAATGTCAGGATTGTGTTACCCAATGCCTGCTGCGTTACATTCAATTCATTTTTAGGCACAAGATCACAAAAACAATTTCACTGAAACCCACAGGGAAAATGGATGTTCAGGTTGAACCTTTGTCCTTAAACTAGAACATTTTCATCTTTAAAATTCAATCGCCAGAAAAGAAAAGGATAGCCTAAAGTGAAATAACAACTCTCTCAGTGGTCGCCTGGGGCCATGTGGAGTATCGCCATCACATGTGCTCCAAAGGGTGATCTGAGGAGAGTTTTGCCAAATTTAAAATCCAAAGCAGCTCACCTTCAGTCTCTCAGTTCTTTTGTCAGGGCAGTGATTTGTCAAAGGACTAATTCTAAGAATACATCTCAACTGGATGAAGACATAAATTTTAAGTGAAATGGAGTGACATCAACTCTAAAAATCCAGTTCCATCTATACACAAGATTTGTAACCCCATTTTTAGAAGACACTTTCAAGTTTTTGGAGAACTTCAATGGCAGGACAGAATTAAATTCTCAGACTAAGGAAACTATCTCAGTTATATTAGGATGAAACAGGCATGTTTTCTGGGCTGAGTAACATTAAAGGGGTTATAACAGGTTTGCTCTATTTGTTGTATGAACATCACAGCGTGGCTGTGTATATAGGTATAAATGCATGCATGTATTAGAAATGTCCCTATTCTTTCAAAGAGTTTTGAACTACAGGATTATGGGATAGTTGTAATGTCTTCCTTTGATTAACTGATTTTAATATTTTTTTTCTGTTGACAGTTGTCAAGATTTGAGATGGCTAATTCTCCTTTGTTGGCTCTGAGGAACCGTTTCACCAATAGCCTGCTCTTCCTGTTTCTGGGGGCAGGATGCCTCTATCATACGTCTTTGTGGTCATAAAATGGGTTCCTTGGTGTGATATGTGGTCACTGATCATAGATGCTGGTTAAAAGCTGCACTTGGCTGTAGCTTGTTCAGGATATATAATAACATTTATTAACCGCTGGTAAAATCATACGTATCAGCCCATCAGTTCTAGCTGGCATTTTACTTTCCACATATTTGAAATTTCCTGAAGCAGAGTATTAAGTTGGTGGCCTGTTCTGGAGAAAAATGTAAAGATGTACAAAGATGTTCATGAAAGGTGGAATTGTAGCTCACAGAAGAGAGGACCACATGGGTCAGTGGTATTTATGACCTGCATTTTGTCAGCTGAGGGCAAGGATTCTTCTGAATGTCTGTCAAGGGTATATCTTCAAGAGTATTGTGTTTTATTTGATGATTTTGAAGCCTAAGGAGCACTTGCACAACCAACACTGTCTTGTGTTTCTGTTTTTGTAGCTACTTTAATCAGTAAAATTAAAACTTGCTCTGTCCACCTGATGTTTACAGATTGTGTTCTCTTTAGGACTGACCATTGCCCTATGACTTTTATCTGGAAGGGTTTTTTCTTACATATGGTGAACATCTGAACTCTGTCTTTACATAGTTTAACCTTCTTTAAACCAGGAGGAACAAAGAGGTATTTTGGTGATGTATGGCACAGTGTTATCAGTTGAAACTGTAACTGAACAAAAGTTCCTATAATTTCATTCCCTTCTACACATTAATTCTTTTGGAGAGAGTGATGCCAGTGCTTTGAAGCATGACCGGAATGCTTAAAAGAAATGCAAATTGATTGAAATACAAAGCAACAGCTGTGCAACTAAAATATTTAAAGAATTAAAGGTGGGATATTCAAAAGTGCATAACATTTTCCAGTTAACTTATACTATTACAAAGACCTTACTGATTTTACTGAGCACAAACTTAGACCCAGGCTTTGGAAACTCCTGTTTTACATAAAATTTTTCCAATCACTTGAGAAAATGCAATCATTTTACATTGCTAGAATATCATATATGTGCCTGGCAGAGCTGGTACCACAATATGATCAGTTAAACATGTCCAGTCTCTAACTGTGGTGTGACAAAGGGATAACCCTGATCAAAGTGTTCTGTCATTTCCATTCATTCACCTTTTGAGCTGAAATCTTTCATGCTTGTGCTCAGCCTAAAGGTGAAAGTTCTCAAAAACCCCACATTATCTGTTGTGTTATTAGTTGTAGCACTGAGAGCAATAATAATAATAAAAAAGAACTGTACAATCATGTACTTAAAAACATATTTTAATGCAGATAGGTAAGAAGACAGCATTAAGACTGACCAAGTACTCAGACTAAACTCCTGTTCTCTCAGCTACAGTATGTTCATTTGTATAAGCTGTGACATGGCATTGATTTGCTGCTACTATAGCAAATGGCAATATTGTTATTGATATTCAAGGTGGGTACAGCTGAAAAATCTGGACATTGAGTACATCTTTGTGAAAATGACTCAAATTAAAATAGACTCCCTTCACAACTTGCAAGTGTTTGAATATACCACCACTGAAATTCTAGGCGAAATAATTCTGTGCATTTCTTACAGAGAAAAAATGTAGTTTAGTATTAAATAATTTACTCAAACAGATTGCCTTGCTTCTGTTGTACATAGTAAATTGTGTAATATGTATTTTAAAAGGGCATACTAGGGTCTACATTAGGAAATGCTTTAGGAATACATTACGTGAATCAACATTTTGGGTTTTGTCTACCTAAACTTACCAGAACAGTTTAAGTGGCCAAGGGCACATAGATCTCTATAGTTTCAAGGTGAATATTTTTTTTCCTCTGATGTATTGACCTTTTAAAATTCTCACAATATTACAGGGAAACTTAAAAATAGAATAATTGGATGAAGTGTATCTTCAGGGTAAAATTTATGGGTTTTATTCTAAAAGTAAAAGTTTAACATCTATGATTTGGTTATTAGAATACCCTCTAGTAAAGGTATTTTATTGATCTTGGCTTAGTACTGCATTCCCCAAAACTATTATTTCTTGCTTGTTTTTTAAATATTTTTTTTCAATATTTTTACTTCATCTTAGCTCAAAACAAAAGATACAGAAAAATTGCATTATTTAAAAAAAAAAAAAAAATTTCTCCACTATGGCTTTTGTATCGACAGAACCTGTAAAAATAACACTGACTTTTAAGGTTTTGAACTTTGTATGAGGTCTGTCAATAGGTAGGATTAATTACACGGCTACTGAGAAAAAAATAGCAAGCAAACTTTAAGTTCCACTGTCATATCACTGCTATGGAAGGCGTAGGTTTTAGCTGTTTTGCTGCAACAGAAATCCATTTATAATGTTAATCCACACTGACCCTAATACTTCCATTAAATTCCTCTATTGCGAATGCAGATGCGAATGCTTCCCTCCAAATGCATGAGTGATCCCCCAGAAAGCAGTAGGACTATTCAGCTGCTTCACTGCCTGTGTATTTACAGGACTGGAACCTAAATTTTCCACACAAGAGCTTCTTCTGTATCGGTAAAAGGCGCGATATACTCGGTAAAATGGAATGTAAGGACAAAGTTGTTTCAAAGTCAATCACAAAGTCTTTAGGATCATACGCAAGAAAATCTGTTGGTATGCTTACCCATTAAAAACCAACCAAACCCACCCCGCAAGCTTTCCTTTGACCAAGAAAGCAAAAGATATGCAGTCTGGTGGTACAACAGCATGAGCTTCAGCTCATGTAATTGAAAAGGGAGTGGACTTGAAGACCTTGTAGGTGCCTGGGTTATATTATACCCAAGACATTTTTGATAATGTAATTGGGATGAGTGCTGTGCATTCCAAAAGCAAAATAAATTACGCTTTGTTAGTTGTTTTCATGACTACCAGGGACCAATCATTTCTAGTGGGGATGGTTTCTTCTACCCAGAGAAAGTAGGAATTGCATTAGAGGCTTTAAAATTATCCTCAATTTCCCTTCAATTTGGTGACAGAATTTTAACAAGTTGCTTCCAGGAACCCTCGAGAGCTTCCTTCAGCATCTCATTCTGTTAAAACCTTAGATATACCCCTGCAAGTACTGTGGAATTTAAAATACAGTTATAAGCATTTTAAAATTGGCCTTGGTACGTCACCACTATTAAAATTTCTATTAGTTTTTTATTGTATGTAATTCCCCTGTAGCACCATGGAGTTGCCTAATAACAAATTTACTCTGTTGTGTTATAGGTTGCATGGGATGAAGTTGAGAACAGTAATGTAATGTAAAACTGCCTCTTCAGTAGGTTGCAACATTCTCAAATGTTGTCGTTTTGATTTGGGTTTTTTTTTTATTATTTTGTCGCTTGTGTCAGTTTTACTTAAATTTTCACCCTGTTCTCTATCATATGTAATAGAAGCATTTTTGGTACCCATCCTAGCTTTAATGTCATGGATAACAGACCTCTGCGACAGTTGCAGGGACTTGGTTTTGTTCAGCTCCAAAGCATGGAGTTTCCCAGCACGGGATGTAAATTCTTCCTCTCCAAGTTCACTGTCTTTCATGACCTTCAGTTAGGGCATGGCTTCTTTCAAGCTCCAAACAGACCATGAACTCCTAGGCTTAGTCTCCTAAGCCAGAGAATTTCCATCAGGTTTTTGTGCAGTTTCTCTTTCAGAGCGAAATAAGACAGATGGTCCGTGTCAGGAGAAAAGTTGTGGAAAGCAGTGTGTTTATGGTGTTCTGTAGAAGTTTACAGAGATCCCATATTCCTGGCCTGTGAGTTTTGCTGTATGAGTAGTCAAGTATTTCTAATTTTCGTTCAGACTACTGCAAGAACAAACTTGCACAGAATAATTTTTACAGTTATGAACCAGCCCCCAAACCCTCTTGTGCTTGCTTTCAGTCTAGTGCAGGAACAGAACTCATGTTTAGTTTATGAAGGCTGGATTACTGTAGCAATCCCCTCACGTTTCTTTATAATAGTAATAAATGTGTGGAGCCTAGTGTGGAAGGAATATCATGCTGGTTCTGGTGAGGTTACATTTGGCCAGTGGGAAGAGAGGGTCCACACCATAGATTGATATACAATTAGAGTAGAAAAATACCCAAGAAAAAGCCATTGTAGGGACAAGAGTTATATACTGAACAAAGGCTCTTGATGATTGTTTAAAGTCTTGTAAAAGAAAACTCATTGTTATGCTGGGAAATAAAATACAGGTTTATGACATTGGCATAATAACCTTCCTGTGGGTAAAGGAATTTCAGATTCTAGTAAATTGGGAAGTTGAGACAAAAAAAAAAAAATGGTTTCCAAAGCTCACAGGTTTTGGTGTCATTAAAAATACAATATTTGTAAAGTAGATATAAAAGATTGGGCATGTGAGTGGATCAAAAAGGAGCTAACAAAGCAATTACAGTTTGGCTGAAGGATTTGAAGGATGAAGAGCGACTTCTTACTAAAGCTTGAAAGAAAAAAAAAAAGAGGAAATCAAGTGTAAAGGAAATCAGATATTGTTTTTTCCTGATCTCTCGCCAAACACCCCATTGAAGATTCCGACCTTTATTCCAGTACAAAAAAAAAGTTTTCTTGCCAAAAATGTGGAGGTGGCTACTTTGTTCCCAGCCAAGCTGAGGATGAATTATGAAAATAAAACTTATATCTACTGGGACCTTCAGTCGTCTGAAGATCTGTTGCAACACGTTGAAAGTGACTTAATTCAGGAAGATCTGGATTCTAGCTCAGGCTCAGAGGGAACTTGAGGACTTTATGGTTTCCTTTTTTTCTATCAAGTTTTATAGCCCACATTTGTAGTAAAATAATGTTGTTTGAAGTTTGTATGTTTCATGGGAGTGGTTCCTTGAAGAAGTTATTTCAGTTAAATGGCACCAGATGGAGTGTTTAGTTTGTGACAGGATTCCAGTGTTTAGTTTGAAATTATGTTCTTTATTTGATGGCTTTATGGTATCAACAGCTATTCTTGTTCTGCCCCTCGGAAAAATTAGATGAAATGCATCTTGAATCGATTTGGGAAAAGAAATGAAATGCTTCGATATTAACATAGAGGATTTTCTTCACTATGAGGGTTCAATACTTTATATAGGAGTATGAATTAATTTTTTAATTCTATAGTATGTCTTGGTTCTTTTTTGACTATATGTCAAACCCCAAACGTACATAGATAAGACAGAAGAAATCCTCAAAAGTGACAATGTTAATTAATACTTAGTGTGAGAATCAAAAATATTTCTGTACTAATATTGGGAGTCAGTACTTTTGATTTTTTAATTTGCCGTCTTCCTTTATGCTGGTGTCATCTATATTTTAGAACCTCTGCTTTGTAGCAAAAATAAAAGCTCAAAGAAGACAGAGAGGATCAGTGATATAGGGCAGGGCAATGAGGTTGCTACTAATTGTACCATTGACTTTTAACAACTCTCTGTCCAGAAGTAATGGGGGAAAGAGAGAAGGTGGCTGTGGAGTGGAAATTGTCAGCCAAAGAAAAGAAATAAAAAAGGTGTCGCTAACTATTTTAGGAGAGAGAGGTCATCTCTCTCCTAAGTGAGGGGGCAGACCTTCAGAAACAGAAAGCACAGTAGTAAAAATGAGAATGAGAGTGATTTTATCTTCCTTGAGACTGGGATCCTCAGCCCACAGTCTTTTAGTAGTGGCAAAGACTCTAAAGTGGGAAGATAAACATGTGGGAGATTTTATCTTCCTTTGAAAAGACTGACTGGAATCCAAGGACTTTTAACAGGAAGAAAGACTCTGAGAAGGAGACTGAGATCAGGCCTCTCTTTTTGTATACGGTAGCAAATACACTTTCTAAATACTTGTACTATCTAGGATTAGAGTGGTTGTGCTAGAGAAAAGGAGAGGTAAAAAAAGGGATAAAGTAAAGAAGTATTTCAAACTTTCAAATGATCTCCAACGGCTAATATAGGAGCAAGCCCCGTCACAGGTAGGTGAGACATCACCATTGTGTGAGCACATAGAGTCTGAGAGAAAAACAGATGGGGAAGTTTGAGACATCTCATCACTCATTTTAGGCTCTAGGAGAGTTAGATTATAGCACAGTTCCTCAGGAGGACAGAACCATCCGGTGAGAGGCCACATTACAGAGAGCATTTTGTTTCTTAAACACACTGAAAATCTTTTGGTGAACCTATCTGTCTCCAGGTAGTGTGCCTAAATCACTCTTAAAACTGAGACTTAACCTAGAAGGCACTTAGACATTCCTCAAAGTTTTTCTCCAAGTCACTCACATATTTTAAAAAGAGAAGTAATATCTTGATTTGCAACCAGAAACATTTTGAGAGCAAGAGGAAATTCTGGAATACACATACTCCCCGAAAGTAGAACTCTTCAGCAAGAAAACCACAGACTTCTGCCAGAACCCAGCTCAGGTTTCCAAATAATTTGAGGTGTGGCACACTGCAAAAAAAAAGATTTATAGGAATTCCTCCATACATTTTAAATATGCGACTGAATTGCAGGAATAGTTAACTCATGCCTTCTCTTTTGGGAACAGAGATGTTAAAGAGACATTGTCATGTGGAGTTTTTTTTGGTTTGGTTTCTTTTTTTGTTTGGTTGGTTGGTTCTTGTTTTTCCAGTATAATAGTTTTAACTATATCCTTTATATATCATACATGTTGGGCAGAGAATGGTTAGAGAGCAGCCCTGAGGAGAAGGACTTGGGGGTGTTGGTGGATGAGAAGCTCAACATGAGCCGGCAATGTGCAAAGGCAGCCAAGAAAGCCAACCCCATCCTGGGCTGCATCAAGAGAAGCGTGGCCAGCAGGTCACAGGAGGTGATTTTGCCCCTCTACTCTGCTCTCGTGAGATCCCACCTGGAGTGGGGTCCAGCTTTGGAGTCCTCAACACAGGAAGGACATGGATCTGTTGGAACGGGTCCAGCGGAGGGCCACGAAGATGATCAAAGGGATGGAGCACCTGTCCTATGAGGACAGGCTGAGAGAGCTGGGGTTGTTCAACCTGGAGAAGAGAAGGCTCTGGGGACACCTTATAGCGGCCTTTCAATATCTGAAGGGAGCTACAGGAGAGCTGGGGAGGGACTCTGTGTCAGTGCAGTGCAGGACAAGGGGTAACAGTTTGAAATTAGAAGAGGGGAGATTTAGATTAGATACCAGAAAGAAATTCTTTGCTGTGAGGGTGGTGAGACACCGGCCCAGGTTGCCCAGAGAAGCTGTGGCTGCCCCATCCCTGGAGGGGTTCAAGGCCAGGCTGGATGGGGCTTGGATCAACCTGGTCTGGTGGGAGGTGTCCCTGCCCAGGGAAGGGGTGTTAGAACTGGATGATCTTTAAGGTCCCTTCCAACCCAAACCATTCTATGATTCTATGATTATCTTTAACTGCTTATTTTTATATTTCTCAACAAGGTATTAATTTTCACACCTCTTTTAGCTGAAAAGGAAAAATTTCACATTGTTTTGAAAACTTGAATGAATTAATGCTTTTAAGAACTAACAGGAAAAAGAAAAAGACTTAACTTTATGAAGGAATTACTACTGCCATCGTCTCTTGGAAAACAGTCAGACAAATAATCACAGTTATTACAAGCATATAGAAACTTAGACCTTTCTGATTTCCCCTACCTCAACTTTAATAGTTTTATTGTTCTGCAAAGGCCAAGGCAAAGCTGTATTTTTTGCACTGGTTTTCCCCACAGGTCTATAAAAATCAAACTAAAAAAGTCAACCAACCAATGAACCAAAAACCCCCAACCCAACAAACCCCACAGAGATATCCAAGCTGATGAAAAACACTGAAGTTCCAACAAAGAAAATCCTGGGTTTCAATAATCACTCTAGGTAGTCAAAGTTCTTCTGTTAAAGATAGTTGATTCATTTGCTGCTCCTCTTCCCAGCATTGTCTTGGTCTTTCATTTAATTCAGTTTTGAAGAGGTGGGTCTAGTTAAAGCATAAAGGAATCCTTATTCACTGAAATGTTGTGACAAAGGATCTCTGTGGATGTCATGATTAAACAGTTCAGGAAATGCCCATTCTCAAATCAGTGATCACCCCAAGTGTTCATTACACTGATCACATTTAACAACATGACTCCTGCAACACTTCTTGGACAACAAGTTGACCATGAGCCACCCATGTGCCCTTGTGGCCAAGAAGGCCAATGGTGTCCCAGGGTTCATTAAGAAGAACATTAAGTGCATTAAGACAACTTTGCCTGTCAACCACAGTCAAACAGCATTTGTTTGAATAATCCAGTGAGTCATAAATCATTAGTAGCCCATACTCCACATCTGGAAGACAATTTAGATCAATCACATCATAACATTTCCAGTTATTCTAGAGGAAGAAGAGTTAACTTTTACTAACAGAGCTATCTGCATGTGAACATTATACCCACGTATGTAGCTTTATTTTTGAATGTTATTGTGACTATTCATTCTATTTTTTATTTTTTTTTAATTTTGGCTATCCAATCATATTACACTTCCTAATCTTCTGGCTAGACCTGTGTTCATGCATCCTATAGTGTTTTCATCTTTTCGTATCTTTGTGAAATATTTTCATTTGAGAAATGATTTTTCATTTTTTGGTGATGTAATGAAACCCTCAGAGAAGTTCTTTACTTCCAAGTCCATTACATGCTTTTATTAGCACTTAGGCAATAACAGTCCATGCAAAACCATATATATTTATATATATAAATACACATATCATATGCATATAAATGAAAACAGTGGAAGTGGAACAAATAACACTGCTTACTCTTTACTAGTTCATCCTTAAATAGCTCAACTGTTTTCCCTTTTTTCTGATAAGTAATCACCTTCCCCATCTGAAACAAATTAACTCCTGGGGAGGATATGTTCTAAGAGCTTTCATATGGTCCTTGTTACCAGGGAAACTACTTCTTTTGTCAGTATGTGTTCTGAAGCTCGCAGACAGTGCAGATTGCTCTTAACATGGGATGACAAGAGACAGCAAGGGCCAACTCATTTGCATGTGGGTTTTGACTGAAAAAAAATAATTAGAAACTCTCCCAACACTGGCCGACGTTACTTATCCAGGACAGCTCTTCCAAGCAGAGGTGGGCAAAATGGTGTTGTTTAGTTGTATATTCAGCTTACTGTGGGTTGATGAAGAAAATATTGTCCTGGGGATAGGGGGAGGAGGATGCAGACAGAGCAACCGTGGCTGTTGGGGAGCCCTCTGCCAGGGGACTGTCTGTCTGGGTGCCACAGGTCCCAGGTTACAAGTGCTGGAATAAGCTGCGAGAGGAAATCACTTCCCTTTGAGCAGGTTCTTCCTGGGTATCACAGGTGCATCTCATCTTGGAAGTGATTTGTACTGTTTATTTAGTTTTTGTCACTACTCTTGTGTGGTTTTTTCTATGGTATTAATCCTAGGGCTTCCACTTCCTAATGGGATACAGTACCGGAGAGCATACCTTCCTAATGAAAAATACCTTTTTTTTGAGTGTATGGTCTGCTTTTTTATTTTCAGCAAACAAATCCAACTGGTACCATGGGGAAGTAAACCAGAGCTATGATTGTAACTAATAATAATTACTGCTGTTTCAGAAGTTTCGCTGGTTTACGTTTTTAATCTATAATGAGCTCAACATCCACATTGGATTGAGGGAGGTGTTCGAATTTAAAATGACTAGCAAACAGGATGCAGAGCTGAGCCAATATTGAGAAACAATGTGCCATTAATGGCTTCTGAACATCTCAGCAAGGGTTCTGTTTTCAAAATTCTGTTAATAACGAGGCTCAATGTATGTCCTGTGTCTTTACCAGTTTGCTTTGTTAACCACGTTACTTTGTGTAGAATTTTATCCGAGGAGCTGGTTTGTTTTAGAGGTGAAGAAGACTAGATTAATTGAGCTAGAGCTTTTCTTTTTCCTTTTCTTTAAAGAAAAAAAAAAAAGAACAAAATCATCTGGATAATCCATTTTCATTCTTTGGAAGACTAAAATAATAAAACCAGGAACACTGGCTGCAGAAGTGGAAATATCCGCTTAGTTTTAATCATAATTATTCCACCATAGTTGCAATAGTCCTGACGAGCTGAAGTTCAGTCTTTCTTGAAAGCCATGTCTGAATGTAACTGTTGTTTCAGTCAGAGGCACCCAACCACGGATATTGGTTATGAGAACAGATCACACAAACCGTGACACATTGACAGTGTCCATCAAATACTATTTGGAAAGAATCTGTACTATTAATCAGAGCAAATCACCAGGTAGTGGCTATTCAACACGATGAATACAATCAGGAATGATAGACAGGAGGCCAAGTGAAATAACTGGGATTACGGAAATGGGAGAAGAAATGATTAAAACCACTGCTCTGATTTATGTGGCACCAGATGCATTAAATACTAACAGGAAGGTAAGATTCCTTGCCCAGAAGCAAACTGTCTATATGGAGGTTTTGTATATATGATGGGAGTTAGTACAAGAAAACTAGCGCAACTGTGTGGCAAATTTATGAATGCACTTGATATAATGGGGTGTAAATTATTTTCTTGTGATTGCTTATGATTTTCAACACATAACACTTCTCTGTATCATGTTTATGTTTCTCAAAGGTACATTCAATGGCCCTGATGCAGCAAAAAATATGGATGTATACTTACATCTCGTAACCATATACACAGGAAGAACTTTAGATAAAGTCTCATTTGCATGTGATCCCAATGGGGCAGAAGCACATGCCTCAGTGCTTTGTGAAAATGGACATTATCCCACTTTCTGGTAAAATAACAAACATGTGGAGAATAAAACACAAAACCGCTTCCCCTTGGGATGCTGGGAAAAAAGATCCAAAGTCAAAGAGACCAGAGCATGCGAGAAGCTCAGGTGAGCTCTTCCTTGGGTTCTGCAAAAAACTGTATTTTCAGGTTGAATTTGTAGCTAGCGGGTCCTGCAGGAGTTCTGCAAAAGCAGAGCATTTAGACCCTGAGGGAAGAGAGAATGCTCTTCCCAATCCCTTTCAAGAGTGGTCTCCCTTGTCAATTAAAAGGGTGCCAGCTACCGTCAGCTCAGAAAGTCTGTCAAGCCCTTGGTGTAAGATGCCTGAAGGGAGGATGTAGATTAAAGCAGTGCAAGAAAAACAGATGTTAGAGCATGAGTCAGAGATGTTCTGAAATTCAAAGAGGTTGTTCTGCCTTAATGTGCTTAATTACAGAATTCCTTGTTGCTGTCATTAAAATTGAACCCTGCTGTTAGCTCATTCATCTATGCTCCAATTTCCATTAAAAAATTTCAGTTCTCTTAGGGGTGGTAGGACCACCAAGATTTGCCAGTCCCTGAGAAGTTACATCAATAGGGGGAAAACATATTCTCTTTACAATTCTGAACTTTTCAGTGGTAAATATGAAAAAAGAAGTCCAGTGCTTAAATTCCAGAACTAGGGATTAGATGATCCAGATTTTATCACATTAGATAGATTTGTGATGAAAACCTAGCTCCCTCGAAAACCTTGAAAGTTTTGCTATTAACTTCAAAAGACCTATGATTTCTCCCTTGCTTTTAAAGCTGGAATTAGTAATTCAGGTCAGCCTTTTGAAAAGGTGTTAGAACTACAGATCTTAAGAGAATACAGAGCATCCCAAATAAGAAGCATCCAGCACTGGTGAGCTCCATTATCCAAATTCCATAGCTAATTTTGTCATTCTTGATTTTCCCACATAGAAAATAGGAAACATAACTTTGGGTTTTATAGACAAGTTTTGCTTACTGATATTGGATCATTAGTCAATGAAAATAAAACAGCTTTAAAAAAAATAAAACGCATTAAACCCCATATGTGATTAATCTTACTCTTCCTCTTTTCCTGAGTTAACATAATCTTCCAGTTTTCAAATTTGTTCATCTGGGATAAAGTGAAAAAAGGGAGCATTTTGGTGAAATACATTTTTCCTAAAACATTTGAAAACAACACTGAAGACTTCCTTTCAGTAAAATTGAAACTGTTTTTTAAGGAATGTTAAAAAAAAATAAATTTTTTTGTGAATCTTGAAAAAAACTGAAGGTTTTCATATGTTCATGAAAACATTTTGTTTCCAAACAAGCAGCATATCCAGAAGGAATAGTCTCAGTTACCTCAATTTATAAGAAGAAGAAATGAAAGTCAAGGAAAATGTAAATGTAATATTCCAAATTTCCAGAAAACAAAGTAAAAATAGTTGGGATTTATTTTTGCCATGTAAATATTTAAGTTAAACATAGAGCTGAAAAGGTCAAACTTGGTCCTACGGGAAGCCTGGGAACAATCTGAGTTTCCTTTTCAGGTTTTGAATGAAGTTATATAAAGATGCCTTCACATGTGGTTAAGGACAGGGTAGAGGAACACCCCTTCCTGCAGAGTCACTCTGTGGAAGGAGACTGGAGCTCCTGGAAGGCACTAGGGTAGACATCTACAAGCCAGAAGTTATGAGTCATGTGTCTGAGACAGCACCAACCCAAAGACACTGGAGAAAAAAGGCTGCTAGAGCCACAGAACCACAAGTATGTGTGTCATTTAGTATAAATATCAGCATAAAAAGTCTGTCACCAAACGCCAGCATCGTATCATTGCATAAGAACTGAATAGTTGCAACATGCTGTTCACTTTTTCATAGACCCAGCTCAATCATTTTTATCTAGAATTTTATTTGACTTTTAAAACTTTTTGTTGTCCCTCCTAAAACATTTAATCAAATACTCTGAATAGTGTCTACATTTAATTCCTGAACAGTGCTTTATAGTTCTCCAGATACTCACTGGCTGAGTACAAAGGCTGCGAGGTGTCACATTTAAAGGAATTCCATGTTTTTATTCAGGAACCTAAATAAGTGACCTAGTCTTAAAGAGATGGTTCTCATTTGAATATATAAAAATGTGATCAAGTTTTCAAATGCTCTCTGTACTTAAGAGAGAGTACTATAGGATATACTAAATATTTCTGGAAATCAATTAGGAACCTCAGTGGAAACAAAGCACTTCTGTGAGTTTGGTTTGTACTGGGTGAGCTGATTACGTTTGAAAATCAGCCCATCAGATTTTATTTTATCCCTCTCAATATATCAGCCTCAGCAGTACCTGTTACTGGGTATTGTAAAGGATCTATTTTCTTTAGCATTCCTACCAGTAAACCCACATGCGAGGGTACTGCTGAGTAGTGAGCACAGCAAGGTTAGGAAAGGAGTCAAAGCAGAAAAATCTGAAAATTCAAGTATTCACAGAAACACATGAGGGCCTGTTTCCAAATGCTGCTTCAGAAAGTGTTTTCCAGTTTTAGGAACCAGGTTGCTGAAAGAATATCCAAACTGTTTATTTATTTTTTAGTTGAAGTATAACTTAAAATCATTTGGGCATGGACTAACTGCAGAGATATGACATTTTTGGATGGCAGTGCCCCTTGCACAATAGCCAGAGGTTTTTTTTGCTGGGAGAAAAATACACAGAACACAGCAGGAAGCTGACTGAGCACTAGTTAGTGGCAGCTTGAGACAGATATTTACAGGATTTATCAGGTAGCAGAGAGAAAAAGGAAAATGAGGAATCTCCATACCATCAGAAATCTCTTTTTTTAACAGGTTGCAGAATATCGTTGCTAGTTTATGGATTCATTCCAATACCTTCAGCCAAAGTTTCAAATCATTCATTAAAAAAGGGACAAAAAGGAAAGCTGCAGACATTCCCCTCCAAAACAGACCCAAACCCCCAAACCCCTGGAATCGCAGTAGCTGCCCCCTGGTATATTTGATTGAAATCAGAACAGAGTTTAGGCTGCACCGCATCTGCAGAAGAACAGCTTTCAGACCTGCCTTCAGCCTGCTTGTCGGGGCAAAACATACCAGTTTTTCCCCAGTCTGCACCAGGAGGGGTAGAATCACAGACTCATAGAATGGTTTGGGTTGGAAGGGACCTGAACCATTCTATGACTCTATGATTATTAGAGCATCATGCTAGATGTACAAGATTATATTAGCTAACAAAAACAGTGTTGGGGTGTCCAGAGTGGTATTAGGACCTTCAGAACTGCTGGTTTGCATGTAATCCAAAAGTCCTTTCAGTAGTGAAACATCCCAGGACAGTATATCAAGGTAATACTCCAGAAACGACCTTGGTAGGAACAATGAAACAGCGCGGGGAGGTGATGCGTTCTGTACCTCTCAGAAAAATCTGTGAGTCAGGCTGTCACAGCAGACACAATGCTGAGATTTTCCAACTGATCTCAGCAAGCGTTAGGTCAGTATTGTACAGGAACAAAGCAATGCATTTGCTGCTTTGGTGTTTTAGAAGATTTTGCAAAGGTTAGTCCAAAGAAGGCGGGAGAAGGTGAGTCACCTCATGCACTTCTAAAGAGACCAATAACAAAAGAGAAATCATCAAAAGGAGAACAGAGTTACTTTTAATTGTCCCTTCTCTACTTAAATGAGGGCTGTAACTTTTTCATTAACAATGCTAAATTCACCTTGGAAAAAAGAAAAAAAAAAAGGAAGAGGAAAGCAGCCCTTTTAAAAATAGGTGTTATTCAAATAGAAGGTCTTTTAGTTATAAAAATGCATCCTATAAATCTGTAAATTCTTTCACAAAGTCAGATACTGTTAACATTATTCAAACTGCTGGAACATTGATGTAGTAAACAGTTTCAATGTTGACAAAAAAAGAGAGAAAGATTTTCTTCACTTTTTTTCCCACTACAGCTTCTACAAATGTGCCCCCAAGCACAATGTAGGCTGGAAAACAGCTTAGGAAGGGCTCTAACTTCACATAAAAATCTTTCACTTTGTACCCTATTGTTATTTCTCATAAGATGTAGCTCCTGTTAGCTCAAAAACACATTTTCCCTGTTATTTCTTTTATATCCTTCCAACAGTTAGAGATAATTTTTTATCTTTTTTACTGCTAGAAGCAATTTTTCTCCTAAAAGTATATTTTCTTTTTTTTTTTAAAAAAAAACCACCCCCAAACTTTATAAGGCATTTCATATTTTCAAAATACTTCTGTAAGTACTGTACTTTCATCAGTTTAAACCAGCAACATTTGGTTAGCCCTAAAAGACTGTCTTGTTACAGAGAATCATTTCTCAGTGAATAAATGTAAAATACCTATCATTTTGCTTAAGATATTTGAGCATTGAACTTGATACAGTGTAGTAAATATTTCTACATCTGAAGCTTTTCTCTGTAAGGTACGATCCTAAGACATTAAAATCTGTGGATATTTTCCAGTTAGAGTGAGACCGAGGTATCTCCCCCAAGTTTCCCATCTATTCCTATGCTCTATCCAGTAGTGGTTTCTTTTCCTTTAAACCACGAGAAATCCACTGTTCTAGTCACCAACAGTTCCACCACATGCATTTTTTAACCTCTAGAGCTTACAATGTGGATTAAACCCAGTTTCTCTTCCTTTTTATTTTGTTTATTCTGGGAAAAAAAAATTATATTTGAAGTTACAATCAGAAAGATTTTTTTTCTCCAGAAATGCACAGACCCTCTAAAATTCATAGGTACAAACCAAAAGGTACAGATCTTTTCCTGCAGCTGTCTCCAAACTGGTTCACCTCAACTCCCAAAGGTTCCTCATGCTCTCTGCTCTTCCTCTATGTCTCCCCACATCCTTGCTTAGCTCTGTTTCCCAGGCAGGCTTCAACAGGGCAGGCGTGTGCCAACATCTCCCTTGCAGAGAGGCTGGACGAAGCTCTAAAATCTACTCATTTTCAGAAGACCCATTTGAAATTAATGTTTTTGGCAATTTGGCCCTTCTATAAAGTTGCCTGAAATTGCTGAATGTGTTCTAAAGGGCACGACATATATCCACCCAGGTTTGATTCAGAGGTAGGATGCTCCACAGGGCTCCTTTCCTTCCTCAGCATGCCTAATGGTACCACAGGCTTCATAACCTCCACATGTGCTTCTGGGGAAGTCTTTTCAATAACCTCCTGCCTGAACAGGAGCTGCATGATGAGTTTATGTAGTCTTCTGAATAAGGCATAGGGAGTGTTACCAGAATTGTAGAGTTTGTTGCATAAAGATCTAGATCTACAAACACCGGTGATATGTAAATGAATTTCCCCAAACCTAATTTTCTGTCTAGGTCGTTGGTCCTTTGGTTTGAATCTCACCTGTTCCAGCGTATACAATGCAGTACTTCCATGTGATTCAATGAATATGTAATAATCAATAAGAACAGAATCAGACCTTGTGTATTTTATGGGAAGTATTTCAGATAGTATCATTAAATCACTTCTGTCAGGTAACTTGATTAAAGCTCGGGTTTGACCCTCTTTAACTCAAAGGCAAAATACCCTTCAAATTTTCTTGGTCCCTGGATTTCATCCATAATCCATACTTATCAATTTCACCAAATGCTATTCATCCAATAAGTGGTGTCAGAAAATGCCAAGTCAAGTAATTGATTTTCTAGACAAGACTTAATGGAAAGAAGAAAACAAGTTAGAGTAGTTACAGTAATTTTTTCAATGTTTGAAACTGGTTAAAGGCTGACACTATTAAACTTTTCGCATATTGAAATCCTGAATGTAATGCACCTGTCACTGAAGCCTCCAGATTTAAACCTTCAAATACATTTCACTGTATGAAGTTCTGCAGCCTGGTAAAACTGAAGAGTCATAATTTATTTGCATCGACCACACTGAAGCATCCTGGAGAGATCTCAAACTAAATGGGATATATGTGGGTTGGGTCAGCAGTTTTTCCTTAATTTTGTTATACATAACATTGGATGATGGTGTAGAAGCCACAGGGAGATGCTGGGGTTTTTTGTAGGGTGCTAAACTCAGGCTGTTTGCTCTGTGTACATGAATATCATAGAATCACAGAATGGTTTGGGTTGGAAGGGACCTTAAGGATCATCAAGTTCTAACACCCCTGCCCTGGGCAGGGACACCTCCCACCAGACCAGGTTGCTCCAAGCCCCATCCAGCCTGGCCTTGAACCCCTCCAGGGATGGGGCAGCCACAGCTTCTCTGGGCAACCTCTTCCAGTGTCTCACCACCCTCACAGCAAAGAAGTTCTTCCTGAGATCTCATCTCAATCTCCCCTCTTCCAGTTAAAAACTCTTCCCCCTCGTCCTATGGCTCCCCTCCCTGATCCAGAGTCCCTCCCCATCTCTCCTGGAGCCCCTTGAGGGACTGGAGGGGGCTCTAAGGTCTCCCTGGAGCCTTCTCTTCTCCAGGCTGAACAACCCCAACTCTTTCAGCCTGTCTTCATAGCAGAGGTGCTCCAGCCCTGGGAGCATCTTCATGGCCTCCTCTGGATCCGCTCCAACAGGTCCATGTCCATCCTGTGCTGAGGACTCTGGAGCTGGAAGCAGTCCTCCTATGTGCCCAGCCAAAAGAGAATGTATTTTGTGTTCTACCAATGGGCTTCCTTGTTAGCTTGTAGTCTCTTCTGTGTTGCTGCATCTCTCCAGAGATGAGCTTTCCGATTCTCTCTTCCAGTTTATTTACTGGAATTTACTCAATATGAAAATACTTCCTCGTGTTCCACAGGAACCCAGGCCACCGAGTGACTGGAGGTGGTGAACACACACATTCCAAGAGAATTCCATGCAGCTTTTGAAGCAGATTTCTCAAAGATGTATAACTGCTGACTCCTTGGGGACACAACCAGCACTTGGCGATCCACCCCAGGGTACCACTGCCACCAGACCAGCACCACTAGGTGTCAGCGTCGTGCCACAGATAACAATTATGGTCAGTGACGCTGTGATGACTGTGTAATTAGCAAAAACCACTTTAAAACGTGCTCTCTTTCCATTCTAATGCTTTTGAACTAGTTTGTTTTTTTTTTTTTTTTGTTGTTTTTTTTTTTAAATTATTGTCCTCTTTACATTTCCTCCCTTTTAATTTTCAGGATTTGGTAGTCAAGCAACCTGGCAACCACGGTGTCTTCTTTATGCTAGCCATGATGTCAGAGCAAATGCCACATTAACACAGCTCAGACCTTCCTTTCACTCAAACTGTATTTTATTCCATAAAACTTTCAGCGTTGAGCACGAAGCAGAAGAGTTAAGCAGACACAGCAATCCTACTTGAACATACTTCCTGCAAAATATAGGCATACGTTATTCTTTTTTGATTTGGTGTAATAATCTGTTATCTTTTGTTGTGCATGTTACAATGATTTCATGCATGACTGGAAAGGATGGGTGATTTATTAGGAGAGCTCTATTCATCCTGCCGAGCAGGCTTGAGTTTGAAATTGATATGTGCTTAACGAAATACAATATCTCAGGTCACAGTTATGAAAATACATTCCTGGTTGCAGCTTCATTAAAGGTTTTCTTTTAAGAAAATACAGGCAAGAGAAATCTTAGCTGTTGCTTGGTTTTGCATTCTACATAAAAGATTATACTAATGAGTGGTTTAACCAGAATCATTTTCTACAGCTTTTGTTCCTGTCTTTGTATGGATTTCCATTATTCGTAATTATGGTACAGAGTATTATAAAATGAAATTTGATTTTGAAACATTGCTTGCAACTGGATACCCTTCAAAGTTTGAAAAACTGAGGCATCGGTTTAATTACATCAGTCTGTCACCGGGCATTTTTTGGAAATATTTTTAGTAGGACTTAAAAACCCATTAAAATATGATTATATTGTAGGGCCTATAGTTCTGCTGTAATTAACATCTCCTTGCAATAATGATAAATCACCATTCAATATAGTGGTGAGGATATTTCTAAATTGTAAGCCCTGACTAATTTGAATGTTACTGCCAAGATACAGCCACCCGTACTAATGGAAAGCTGATTAATGGCACTTTCTCTGAATAGAGTGCTGAAAGTAGGAGCAGAACCTCCGTGAGTTAATGAGACGGCCTCTCTTCCTTCAAAAAAGTCTTGTGGTGCCAAATCAGAGGTTTTGTTTGGAGACTGCTCAAGTCATGATGGTGTTTTACACCCAAAGAGCAGGTCAGTGGCAGATGCTAAGACTAAAATTCTATTTCTTCTTCTACTTCTTTTTTATCATGTAGGCTTCACGATGAACAGAAAGCTGCCATGGGAAGGCTGTACACTTAGATTGTCCCTGTGAGTGGTTGGAAATTCACTGTCCTTGTGTCTACTCTTCTGAAATACATACACTGAATGGAGAAGAAACTGCATTTGCACCTCTTGCAGGCTTTCATTATTTTACATTTGACCATATATGATTGTTTTTTTAAAGGAGGTTGGAAATCTTGGTTATTTCCACTAAATCAAACCCAAAGATATTTTCACTTAAAAAATGGAATTTAAAAGTGAATGGTACCAGTCTAGCTGTTGCCAAGATTTAAAGATATGAAATAAAAACTTTAGTTCACTGAAATAAAAAATCCCCTTGATATGCTCTGCACTGATCATTACCATTTAGCAAAGAGACCTCGTAACTATAATAGATATTTCTAGGAAAACACCAGTTCAGTGCTCAGAAACTGTGAAGAAACAAATCGAGTGTTGAAAATTATTAGAAAAGAAATAGAGAATAAAACAGAGAACATTATTGAAGCACTCTACAAACCCATGGGGAGCTCACATCTTGAATAACAGGTATAATTCTGGTCATCCTGTTGTGAAAAGAATATAGTAGAACTGGAACAGATACAGAAAAACTGCAACAAGGATGATCAAAATTATGTAATGTGGACCCATAAAAAGGGTCAACAAGCATTCTTCACCTCTCCAGCTTGAAAAGATGTTAAGGAGAAATGATAAAGTTCTGTAAGATCATGAATAGCATTGAAAAGGTGAATAGAGGGCAACAGACCTCTACTGTCTTACAGTACAAAAACTAGGAGCAGAAAAAGAAACAATATATGACAGGTTTAAAATAAGTAAAAGGGCAATAATACACTCCAGATAACACATGCTTAAACTGTGGAATTCCCTGCCATGAGGTATTATGGATACTAAAAGGTGCAATGGGTTGAAAAGGCATTTGGACAGTTTCACGATATTAAAAAGTCACTGAGTGGATCCCTGTGATTTCCTGTAGAGCTTTCCTTGGGGTTAATATTGCTGAGGCCCAGCACATTCATTGCAGGGCAGGGCATTCAAATCCAGTTCATTGCAAACCAAGACATAGAAGTTTTAATAACTGTGGCTGGGTCAGATTCTGGCAGGAGAAGGTCCAATCTCATGGCTGGCCATAAATGAAAGAAGATGTTTTGGCAGTTTTTTTCATGGGGTATAATGAGAAATGCAGAGAGATGCCGAGGCCGTCTGCCATCTTTAGAGATGAGAAATGAGACCAGCTGTCCCTCAAGCAAAATTTTATTACAGTGTTGGTTACTTGTCCAAAATGTTTTCCTGTGCCTATCAATATCGCTTTTATTGTGCCCAAGTTTAGTTCAGCCAGCTGTTCCTAGTCAGAGCGCTAATTCCTCTTAGATTCCTGGGCAGCTGGAGAGAGTGAGCTTATTGCCATTTGTTTTATTGGAGGGCGGTAAGTGAGAAGTTAGTTAACTGAAGGAGAAAGTGATGTAGAGCTGAATGTCACAACGCATCCCCAGAAATTCTGCCTATTGAGTACGGCAGACTCCCCAGATACATTAAATGGAATGAAGGGAGAGAGAGTTTGTAGCTTTCTACGTATTTTCCTGACACCTTGGCATTTCAAGCCCATCACTTTGGAACTTGTATTTTCCATTCCCCTCTGTAACACTGACGGGCAGCAGTGAGGTTTAGAGTTTTAAGATTTTTGGCATCACCACCTTCTTCTTCATGTCCTATAGATTAGCCTCATTTGAGTATGAGTCCTTTAGGTTTTACTAAATATTTAGGGCATCTAATAGAATTAGAAAATAATAGGATTTTAGAAAGTTCTTTTTACAACTTTCATGATAAACAACCTAGCGATAATTTCTAGAAGGCTATTTTTCCTCTTGTTTACCTTCCAGAAGTATCAGCTTCAGGTAAGCAGAAGGACAACTACAAATCATTAAATTGCTATAAACTTATTTCCTTGGGTTATGCTTAGCTCCCTCTGGTGCACCAAAAGTGCTGAACTCAAGTGAGTTTTTAATTTAGCAGGGTTAATAATTATCAGTTCAGTGTGACTCTCATAGCGCCGCTGGCTCTGAAGGTGCCCTATTGATTTCCTCGGCGTTTTGTGGCTTGTTCTGAAATGAGTACAGATTTTTGTGAAGTCATCTTGGTGCGGTGACAACCAGTCAATATGCTCTGTCAGTGCTCTGTTATTGAAACCTTTTGCCTCGTTGTTAGGTAGTATTGCCGGGAAAGGTACCGATGGAGCCACGGTGTTGGTTTATACCACGGGCTTTTCAAGGAGCTACTCGCTCAGCTGTGAACGCTTCAGGTCACTGTGCGATCTTTATTTGCTTTAGCCTTGTTCTTCCCCTTAAATTACGCATTAAATGTAAATCTACATCCAGCTACATCACAAAGACCACGCTGTACTTATAGCAGATGGCAACCCGGACAGATGATGTAATGTTGTTGGACCGTCTCAGCTCCCTGAAGCGAGACAGGTTGGAATTCCCCCCGGGTCAAAGATTTGTCCCCCTGTGAGATATAAACACAGGTCAGCTTAGCCTAAGACTGGTGCAAGCAGCACTGCACATGCTGGCAGAGCTTCCCTTTACTCTTGAAAGAGAAATAAATTAATAACCATCCAAATTCTCAAAGTCACCCTATGCAGTCATCTCAGCTTTGTGTTAACCTCCTTCGCTGCCTATTTCCCTCAGCCTCGAATCATAGAATCATAGAACTGTAGAACTGCCTGGGTTGGAAGAGACCTTTCAGATCCTCAAGTTCAACCATCAACCTAATACTGACAAAAACCTCACTAACCCATGTCTCTAAGCACTATGGCTGCCCATCTTTTAAATATCTCCAGGGATGGTGACTCCACCACTGCCCTGGGCAGCCCATTCCAATGTGCAATAACCCTTTCCATGTAAAAATTTTTCCTAATATCCAATCTGAACCTCCCCTGGCGAAGCTTGAGGCCATTTCCTCTTGTCTTATTACCTATGACTTGGGAGAAGAGACCGACCCCCCCTGGCTCCACCCTCCTTTCAGGGAGTTGGAGAGAGCGAGAAGGTCTCCCCTCAGCCTCCTTTTCTCCAGGCTGAACACCCCCAGCTCCCTCAGCCACTCCACACAAGACTTGTGCTCCAGACCCCTCACCAGCTCCATTGTCCTTCTCTGGACCCGCTCCAGCCCCTCAATGTCTTTTTTGTGGTGAGGGGCCCAAAACTGGACACAGCACTCAAGGTGAAGCCTCACCAGTACGCAGTACAGAAACACCATCACTGCCCTACTCCTGCTGACCACACTGTTCCTGACACAGGCCAGGATGCTGTTGGCCTCCTTGACCACCTTGGCACACTACTGGCTCGTGTTCAACACCCTCAGGTCCTTTCCACAGGGCAACTCCAGCCACTCTTTCCACAGCCTATAGCATCCATGGGGGTGATGTGACCCAAGGGCAGGACCCAACACTTGGCCTTCTGGAACCTTACACCACTGGCCTTGGCCCATCGATCCAGCCTGTCTAAATCCCTCTGTATAACCTTTCTACCCTGCAGCAGACCAACACTCCCACCCAACTTGGTGTCATCTGCAAACTGACTGAGGATGCACTCGATCCCCTCATCCAGGTCATCAATAAAGATATTAAAGAGGACTGGCCCTGATACCAAGCCCTGGGGGACACCACTCGTGACTGGCTGCCAACTGGATTTACCTCCATTCACCACCACTCTCTGCACCTGGACTCCAGCCAGTTTTTACCCCAGTGAAGAGGACTCTCTAAGGCTACACATGCAGCCCCATCTCTGGGGAAAGGAAAGCAGTGCAGCAAAGGGACAGACCTGTCCCTGCAGAGGGCTCTGGTATAGTGGGCAACACTGGTGCTACCCACCCTGCAGTAGAAATGCAGACACCATTTAGTGTTTTGCATCACAACACTCCAAAGATGTTTGGTGTAGTTTGTGTTGCTACTCTAAGGCAGGTGTCCTGCATGGGGTGAACAAGACTACAGCTTTCTCTCTATTTCCTTTCAGTGTTGAATAAGACAATAAACAGTGGCTGAAAGCAAGGCTACAAAAACACCTTGCTGAAGCAAGGCTTCATCCCCCTCTGCAATCATGGAAACAACCATATTTATAATATCCTCTATATTTTCTCATAAACTGTGGAAGCATGAAGTATCCTGCTTCTTTCCCATGTTTGAAGGGAGTAAAACCAGCAGGTAGAAATTCAATCAAATGCTCTTTCAGACAAGGAGATAAGAATTGATTCCTCCTTTAGGATACCTGTTAACTGAAAGCCTATTGCAGAAGAATAAAAACTCCCAAAAGAGAGTCCACAGACGCATTTGTGGGCATGAGTGGGAGTTTCTTGCCATTAAGGAAATTAAGGAAACAATAAGGAAAGTAAACATAAATTGCCTGATAATGTGAAGTCAATTAGAGGGGATGAAGACTGCACAGATGGATGCACTCAGGAGTGAACTGTCCTTAGACCACTCCAGCTTTGAGTTACCTCACACTTGGATTCATCCCCATGATATTTTAAACACTTAAACACATACACAGAAAGAAAATCCTTAGCTGTATCTTCTTAATTTCCCTGAGTGAACGCATGTACAAATGATCTTACAGTGAAATTAATTAGGATTTATTCAGAAAATGACACTGAGGAATAAATTATGTTCTGCACTTGCTCACAAAGCTTCTGCACTTTGAAATTCCTACCTAGCCTAAAAAAACAACAGCTGAAATGAGGAGAGCCTGTCACTGAGATGATAAGGCTGACAGACAATTTAATTATCTTGACCAAGGAGAATTTGCTTGTTTGGACAATCGGAAGGAGGAAGCCAGCTTGCTTTTAGTATCCCAGCAATAATTATGTATATTATAATACTCTGTCAGGACACAGTATTTTCCAGTCACTGTCTGTAGGAAAACGGATGTCGGGGATTGTGCTAGAAATAAATGTTATGAAATGAGGTCTCTGGATAAAGCAAATGTTTCATATTGTGGAGATAAGCTGTATAGAACTGTCTGAACCACTGAAACAAAGCGTCCCATCTGTCTGCATGGAAAGGGAATGATGACCAGGTGTGTCTCAGCTGGAAAATCAGAGCATGAGCATAGCCTACTGGATTCTAGGGAAATTGCATTAGCAGTAATTGCTTTTGAAAGGAGTTCTGCTATTTAAGGTCTTATATGAAATGCCAAAAATTTTCCCTCCTTGAATCTTTTGCATGTTTTTCCTAATGGAAAATCAAAAAGAAGTGACTGATCCCCTAATTAGTGAGTTACTAAAGCTACTGCTAACATTCCACATTGCATCCTGAATTACATCAAAATGAATCTGCGTATTTTATTGCTTGTTTCAAGAAACCGCCATGAGTTATGTTTCTCCCCATAGCCCTGTGAAGTTAAAGGCTTGCTCAGTTTTGCATATTAATAAGCAAGAGCGATATAGTCATCTATATACTGACATTCTGGACAGGACAGAAGGAAAACAGGCAAATACATACTAAACTAGTTCATTAAAATTACGGAAGAAACTCCAGTTCTACTGTATTGCTTTAGTTAAAACTAAATTAATTGTCTGCGTGTGAGCATACGCTATGAAATATGGCAATAATAGTTCAGAAGTCAGGAGTATTTTTTTGCATCTGTAGCACCCATTTTATCAGTAAATATGATTTCTAGTACTTACAGCCTGGGTAGCTCTCAATTCTGTCCTAAAGCAAAACTCTTATGAAGCTTATGAAAAATGCTCATATTTTACCAGGCAATGGATGTGCTGCTGCATCACGGGCTTCTGGAAAGGGGGGTCTGCTTCATGCCTGGCACCATGGCATCGTTAATCTCTCTAATACCTCACGGGGACTCCTTCCTTCTCATAGAATAGTGAGAGTTGGAAGGTACCATAAGGATCATCAAGTTCCAACCCCCCTGCCCTGGACAGGGACACCTCCCACCAGACCAGGTTGCTCCAAGCCCCATCCAGCCTGGCCTTGAACCCCTCCAGGGATGGGGCAACCACAGCATCTCTGGGCAACCTGTTCCAGTGTCTCACCACAACCACAGGAAAGAATTTCTTCCCAATGTTTCCACTAAATCTCCTTTCTTTCAGTTTAAAACCATTCCCTCTCATCCTGTTGCTCTACTTCCTGATAAAGAGACTTCCTGATCATCTCTTCTGGACCCCCTTTAGGGACAGGAAGGGGCTCTAAGGTCTCCCCGGAGCCTTCTTTTCTCCAGGCTGAACAACCCCAACTCTCTTTTCAGACATTTAGTCGTTATGATTTGGACTCGCACGTCTGTGAATCTGTGTCACGTCTCACCTACCACTGGATGAAAATAGCAGCTTCTCTGGAAACAGAGAAGGCAGGAAGAGACAATGCAGGGATGGAGGGCTCAGTACATCCTAGGTGAAAGAAAGAGGCAGCATAAACACATCCTAAAGAGTGGGTGTTTAGCCAAATCTTCTGCTTTTGGGGTGCTTTTGCAAGCAGACTCTGTGAAATGTGACCCATTACCAGTTAATAATAACTTTGTCTACCATAAACAACAGCTAATTTATTTTCTTTGCTGAATAACCTTAAATCATCTAAATATATACAGCCTACAGATGCTAAGGGACAGAACTGCATAGCAACCAGAGGACATTCAAAGTTGTTATCAAATCTCCTGGAGTAGATGGGAGGCTGATAACACGCTTGTTGTCTTTGGCTTGTTTCAGTTTCCTTACTTTCAATCTCGTTGCTGATCTCCAGCAGCTTCTCTGCTTGCAATTCTTATTTGACCTTTTTGTTGCAAAGTTATTGTGGAGGCTTTAAATAGTTCTTTATGAGATCTCAGTGGGTATTTCAATCTGAAATTCAGGAATAGTTCTTGTTATAATCCTAAGAATCAGCATATACAAGCTGACCTGCAGCTCGGTGTTCATTTCAGTCCCAAATGTCTATTGTCTCTCACAGTGGGTGTAGAAGAGCACAGTATAAGGAAGAAAACTGTTTATTAAAACTGCTGTGAGAGAAGAATTAGGGGGTTAGCGTGAAACTTTGAATTCTTAAACTGAAATGTCCTTGCCGTCATTTTAAACTTTTTTTTTGGCTACTACTAATGTTAAAATGATAAGAATTTATTTCTTTTGCCCTACAGAAGGAATATCATGTATTGTACTCCCAAACTGCTTCTAAATCAGTGCCTTTGTAGTAACTGCAGATTATGAATAGCTTTTAATTTTTCTCCTAGAAAATGATCTGAACATTGAAAATGTGTTTGTGCTTATCAGAGCTTGGATGGACTAATCATATCCCCAAATTGCAAAACAAACCTGCTTCAATTTTGAAACAGTTCAAAACAATTCAATTTTGTCTCTTTTCAAAAATGGGACAGATGGTGTAACTAGTGCTTGCAACAAATGAAAATCTGGAGATTAGATAGTATTCTGATTTTTTTCCTGATGTTGATTAGCAATTTATTTTTCCAGTTGAGCTTAAGCAATTATATTGGAACTTAGTCCACTGACTTCCATGAATCTTTTCTTTAAAAAAACATTGTTAATCATTATGAGGAAGGGAAAACAAATAGAAATAATAACAAATATTTGGGAAAAAAACCAAACTGGAATATATGGACCAGACTATTTTTTCTATTTTTTGCAGTGGTGACCATTAAAGTGAGAATTATGAGAGTATTTCTCTTTTAGCAGAAGATTCTGAAACCTCATATTCCTGCACAGCAAGATAGATAAGCTCTGTTATACAAATAATTATTGCTGTTGCCACTCTCCACATGGTCCCACTTTTATTTTTATTTTTAAATTGACACCTTTCCCTGTACTATTCATTCCATTTCATCACCAGCTCGTGTTTTTTGCTTCCCATTTATCGGAAAGAAAGAAAAGAATTATTCTCATAACCAGGAGTTAAGCTAGAGGGGTTTGCATTTCTATTTTGTTCGGTGTCACTTAGACAAAAGCTCAGAGAAATAAAACATTTATTGAAACATGTAGAAGTCTGTTGATGGTTTGTGATGCAGCAAATGTGCTTTCTTTGAGAGTCTTCAGTTGCAGCAGCAGCAGCAATGTGAATATTTCTTTGACTTAAAATGCTTCACCTCTAACATTTTCTCCTTGAGTTTCCCTGTTCATTTGAAAAAATAAACAATCTTCAATCATATTTCGAAGGCAATGATTTGCAATGACACAGTGGTGGTGAATCAGGTGCGTTGCCCATCAGCTGTGAAATCTTGGAGGATTTCAGGCAAAATCTTATAATAGGCTGAATTAGCTACAGCCCATTTTGTTTGTTAATTCACTCTACTGCACTTTAGATTGCCTTGGATTATTTTATGGCAGCCACACCCTTTACCCCCAGCCTTTAGCTGATCCAGGAATGGTATAACTACCAGTTTTTTTGCCTTCAAAGAAATTGTAACTCCCATCTCCAGGTTAAGACACTGAGATCTGTATCTTGGTCTTAAGGAGTATGAAATTGAAACACATGCAGTGGTCTCCATCCTTTTACCCAAATGTGAGGGAGAGCATTGCTCTTATGACTGTCTTATTCCCATCCTCAAACCTGAATGAGAGCTTTAAACATTATCTGATAGGGCAGGCCTCATCTAGTCCTTAAAATCACTGCCTTCACACTTCATTTCAATAGCGATGAGCAAAGGACTCAGAAAAAGTCTTTGTTGACCATAAATTAACATGAGCTGCCCAGGTTTTGGTACAAAAATATACGACTGGTAGCTCTGCTCAAATTGAATGGCACAAATCCCTGGGGATGTGCTTATCAAAACAGGCTCATGTGTTCTGCATTATTAACTAAGGGCTGTTTACTCAGATAAGTCAATATGTAGAAGAAATTCTACAAGAACATTTTGTTCCACAAAAAGAGTTGAGCTGACAATATATTCAAGCTTTAGCTTTCATATTGGTCAACCTTTTGTTTTCATTTTTCATACCAGCAGGGTGATGGAAATCCCATTTCCCAGATAGCACAAGCTGGCTGAGAGAAATCATTTTCTTCATTTCATTTAATTTCTTGTGCAGAATGGGCTAAGGATATAGCCTGGAGGCACCCCAGGGCTCGATGTACTAAGATGCCAAAGCACTAAATTGAACAGGAAATTCAGAATAAAAACAAATAGCAACAAAATCTATGTGAAATGCTCAGACAGTAATTCTAGTACCTCAGAGTACTCAGCATTATCTTTCTTCTGACTGATAATAGAATTCATAGAAAATATATATGAGCAGCAGGGACGTGGAGCCAGTTTCTATAGTCAACCAGAGGACAGTTAAAGATGACTCTGACACTCATTTCTTTATAAAAGGTGATCTCTCTACATATTCCTCTACATGGCACATAATATTTCCCTCTCTTGGAGGATTTCTATAATGAGAATAAATTGCCAGGGCAGAGAGTGAGTGCCACCTTTAGCTGAGGATCCTAGTCTTTTCTTCTTTGTGCTTTTTCAAAGGGAACATAAAATACAAACACATCAGACTAGAAGTCTTTTAACCACTTTTTACTTATAAAATTTGTAACCCATTTTTTAAAATGTGAAAAGGAAGACACGAAGTCTATGGCAATTAAGAAGCCAGTCATGCGTTTACTTCCCTTACAGGTTGGCACTTAATACACTTGTGTGGTTTTAGGTATAGTGATACCTCTTAGAAAGTTTCCTCATAGATTAGGGTCAAGCAACAAATTAAACCTAATGCTTTGGTATTACTTGGGGTTTTTGTTTGTTTGTTGGCAGTATAAGCTTTCTTCTACAAGGTGAGATCAGTTTTAAGCCCCAAACAGAAAGTGATCATCAAGAGGGAGTCGAGATGGCTTCAGTAAAAAGAAGGCAATGTGTAGTTAGTTTACATGAAGTCCACTGAGCACCCGGGATTGTTTGTGTCACTTCTTGAAATTATGCAAGGAATTGGACATAAAATATGTGAAGATTGCAACCCACCACAATGGTGAGGTTTAGAGTCCAGTAACACCTGCTGACAGGGTAGCGCAATGGACTGGTTAGAACTGGTATGGAAGTCTTGTTAACAAGTCTGGCAAACTCAAGCTGGTGAGGGGTCTGGAGCACAAGTCTGGTGAGGAGCGGCTGAGGGAGCTGGGGGTGTTCAGCCTGAAGAGAAGGAGGCTGAGGGGAGACCTTCTTGCTCTCTACAACTCCCTGAAAGGAGGGTGCAGCCAGGGGGTACACCAGAGGTCAGTCTCTTCTCCCAAGGAACGGGTGAGAGGACAAGAGGAAACGGCCTCTAGTTGCTTCAAGTACATCTTGTCTTAGGGAAAGAACTAAATGTTAAGTACTTAAAAGTCTCACTTTATATGATTTGCTAAATAAAACGGTTGACATCAACTAGGGTTGCAGTCTCAGGGTTCTGCCACCCTCAAAGTGAAGAAGTTCCTCCTCATGTTTTGATGGAACTTCTTATGTTCAAGTTTGTGCCCGCTACTTCTTGTCCTGTTCCTGGGCACCACTGAAAAAAGTGGCCCCATCCTCCTGACACCCACCCTTTCAGTATCTATAGGTGTTGATCAGATCCCCCCTCAGCCTTCTCTTCTACAGACTAAACAGACCCAAGTCCCTCAGCCTTTCTTCATCAGAGAGATGCTCCAGGCCCCTCATCATCTTTGTAGCCCTCTGCTGTACCCTCTCCAGCATTTCCTTGTCCTTCTTGAACTGGGGAGCCCAGAACTGGACAGCTTAGTAAAGATGTGACCTTGCAGTAACTCATAACGTGAGCTGTCTCCTGGAACTGTCCCAATGCACACGTGCCTCTGTGTCCCCCCTCTGCCGCAACAACAGAAGGGTTTGTGTGCAGAAACAAGCTGTGCTGCTTACTCAAGAGATTGTTTTAGCAGTTTTCTCTCAGGGCTCCCACTTAACCTGTCAGCATTTGTCCTGGTTTGAAGTAAAACTGAACCAATTTTGTGTTCTGTATTTTTACATTTTAGCTAGGCCTTCTCTAACTCTCTGAAATTAATGGTGTATTGTGGAGAAAACTGCTCATTCTCAGAATGATAAGACCAATGTTTGTGCTAAATGCCAGGGAACGGTGTGCAGAGAGGCCCTTGCTTATACTTACTGCTATGACAACCAAGGTCAGCCAATTTTTGTTACTTGCCCCTTAGAGGGTCAGAAACGGAAAAACACATAGAGGGGTCACATCTGTGGGGAGGAGCTGGTGACATGACTGTCATCCTGGGAGCTTGATACGGTTTTGTATATATTGTATCTATTTCATTATTTTCTTCTTTTTTATTTTTATTTTTCTTTCTTTTTTATTTTAATATTAATTCTTCATTAAAGTAGTTTAGTTCATTCTAAACTTCTAAATCTCCTTATCTCTTCCTCTCCTCTTCCGGGGGGCAGCGGGGAGGGAAGGGCCATCTGTTGGTCTGGTTTCGGTGATTTTGGCTGAAACCACAACAGCATTAAACATATAAATACTATAGTGAGAACATGGAAGAAATCAACCTTACTTCTGATTTTTTTTCATATAATACCCTTAAATCCTTTCCTGTATTTTTCCCTGAAACCTGCTTTTGTTACTTGGTAAGTTTTTGGGGAGATCTATAGGTCCACTCTGGATTTTTGTTTCGTGAATGATGTCCTATCTTATTTCAGAGAAAGTGTAGAAGATGAGCTTCCCTAAAACACTTGAGTTATTGGTGCCGTGATGAACAAACCCAGAAGAAAAATGAAATCATGAGGTTCTTATCACCTTTCTGCTTATTTTCTATCCAGTCCATCAGTGCTATTGTATCACTAAACACTGGTCATTTTTTTCTTCCATGTGGAATATATGTTTCAACAATATATATTTCAACACTGGAAAACACAGAATCACAGAATCACATGGGGGTAACAAACATTTCTCTTTGTTTCTCTCAAGTTTTGTTCCTTGATATTTAGTTATGCGGTGACTTATACCTTACTGCCCTCATTGCCACCCTAGAAAACACATTAATCAGCTCGGAGACTTCCACGTACTTTCACCAGGACACAGAAGTTGTTTCAAGGGGGCTTCGATGGCAGCCTCTATGCTGCAGATCTGTTTATACAGCACCATACCTGTTCCTTTTAATGGAAATTTTCAAGTTTTTTTTTTTTTCCTGCCAACCTCATACAGGCCACAATTAAGAGAAGGTGACCTCCACAGGTGTTCTACACCTTCCTTACACAGCAGATGCACTCTATAGATTGCCTTAGGGACCATTTTCCCTTCAGCATCTAGGCGTGGGCCCTGCTGGGCATGGGTAAGATTTCTTGCCATGGAGACCACAGCATCTCCACACAAAGCACATACATAATGTGTATTCAGGGTGGCTTTATTGAAATCCCTCAGTTCTCCTACCGATATGAACTGCTTAGGCAGAAGAATGAAGTCCTGGACAGTAGTAAGTGTTCGCTACTTTGAAAACTAAGTTCAACTCGAGAAAGACACAGCTTTTAAATTTGTTGTGTTATCGTGCTATCATATTTCTTTTTCTTTTGTTTCCTCCCACCACATCCAGCCTGCACAAAGCACACGGCATCCACACTGCTTCGCTTCGCAGCTTAAGTCAGTGCCACGTAACTTCAAGTAAGTGGTTTCCAAGAGCCTTCAAAATTTTTAAAGTTCAAGCCTCATTCGACCCCACTGAAGTTCTGAAAGAAACATCATTGCCAGGTGACCAAGATGATCACAATATGGTTGTTACTGGGAGCGCAAGAGTGTGTGTTCATCCAGAGGTCACCTCAGAGAGCAACCGTGGAAAGTACTCACTGTTCAAGGGAAAAAAACACATTTCTGTGTGGAATTCTAAAAGCAACCAAAGCTAACAATAATAGTGCAGAAAACCTTTCCCTTTGTGTCTTCAGAATTCTGGGTGAAGATGGAAATTTGAGCTTGCACTAGAAATTCCACTGAGGAGTTTCCGTGCCATCCAGCACATGTAAACCAGCATAATTTCTTTTGCTATGGTGAGCTTTTCTTGCTATGAGCTGGCCTGGTATCTTTGCACAGCAGATACATAAAGACATGGACCTGTTGGAAAGAGTCCAGAAAAGGGCCACAAAGGTGTTCTGAGGGCTGGAACACCTCACATAATCACAGAATATTCATTGTTGGAAGGGACCTTTAAGATCATAGAGTCCAACCTCAAAAAAAAAAAGAAAACACTAACACACACACCCACCACACCCACACACAGATGGACAAAACTCAACAGTCTCGGCACCAGAGCATGCCATGAAGTGGCACATCTACACATTTCTTAGTTGCCTCCAGGGATGGCGACTCCACCACCTCCCTGGGCAGGCTGTTCCAGTGCCTGACCACCCGCTCAGGAAAGTCATTCTTCCTGATATCTAATCTAAACCTCCCCTACCCCAACTTCAGACCATTTCCTCTGCTCCTGTCATTATTCCCTTGGGGGAAGAGGCCAACCCCCACCTCTCTACACCCTCCTTTCAGGTAGTTGTAGAGGCCAATGAGGTCCCCCCTCAGCCTCCTCTTCTCCAAACTAAACATGCCCAGTTCCCTCAGTCTCTCCTCGTAGGACTTGTTCTCTAGACACCTCCCCAGCTTGGTGGCTCTCCTCTGGACACTCTCCAGCCCTTCAAGGTCCTTCCTGCAGTGAGGGGCCCAGAACGGAATACACTACAGAACACCTCTTCTATGAAGACAGGCTGACAGCTGAGAGAGTTGGCGGGGTTCAGCCTGGAGAAGAGAAGACACCAGGGAGACCTTAGAGCCCCTGCCAGTCCCTAAAGGGACTCCAGGAGAGATGAGGAGGGACTCTTGATGAGGAATTAGAGCGACAGGATGAGACAGAATGGTTTTAAACTGAAAGAGAGGAGATTTAGTTGAAATATTGGGAAGAAATTCTTTCCTGTAGGGGTGGTGAGACACTGGCCCAGGTTGCACAGAGAAGCTGTGGTTGCCCCATTCCTGGAGGGGTTCAGGGCCAGGCTGGAAGGGGCTTTGAGCAACCTGGTCTGGTGGGAGGTGTCCCTGCCCAGGGCAGGGGGTTGGAACTGGGTGATCTTTAAGGTCCCTTCCAACCCAAACCATTTTATGATTCTATGATTCTATTACCCAGTAAAACTCAGTTCTATGGTGCTGGAATGAAACTCTAAGGCAATGGCTGTGTTGGAGAAGGTTGGAGAAAGCAAAGATGAGAAGAACAAAAGAGCCTCTCACATGCAGAAGTATCACACTGTGTCTTCTGGGAGAATGAACAGCAGTGACAAAGAACAGACACTGCAGCAAGTGTTTTCCAAATAACAAATTTAGTAGTAAACTATGAGTTTACCAGGAGTCTGTGCAACTGAGACCCCTTGTATTGCAGGTTTGCTACTTACCTGAGGAACTGTACCTATGGAGCACAATACCCTACATCCAAGACTTTGCAAATAAAAAAATCTTTTTTACTCCTTAATTGTGTCATTTCCCTTGTACCAGATTTATCCCCATGTTTTCTCTCAGTTGCAGACATATTAAGTATGTTTTAAAATTATTATGCCAGTTTTCCTATGGGAAAAAAGAAATCAGACTTGACCAAATAAAAACATCAGAATTGTCCAAAGAATAGTGGTTCCATTTTGTGACACTTTCTGTGAAATCTGAATGTATTTTGTTCTACACTGGCATGCAAACAAAAGCTTTTGCATGTATTTCCTGTCACTGGAACGGTATTGAATTATCACTTTTCAAACTGACACATAAATTCCTACTTTATTATGGGGAACAGGAGGTGATGGCTGGGACATTGTCCAAAGGTTCCAGTTCAAATCCCCCTTATGCCTGCTTTCCCAACACTCACAGTGCAGGAGAATTTATCACTTCATTTCTCTCCTCCCAGTATGATCTGTCTCAGAAGTCATGACTTTTACTGAAATATTTTTAGCTTTGACATAATAGTATATTTCATCAAATTTAAATTTCACTGAACGTGTTTCAATCAGCTCTAAGAAATACAGATATACTGATCACCACTATTGAAGTGCTTTGAACTGTTTACATCCTTTGTATGGTGTTGAAAACCAACAGATTTTTGGTTAAAAGTTAGAAATATGCTTCCTATTTTGTATGCATAAATCTTTGCTCTGGTAGAGGATGCAATGTAATTGTACAGTGATTAAGCAGAGGATTTGCTATCATTATTTTGTAAACAACAAGGTAAATGGTGCCAAAAAGGTTGAAGTGAACCTTAAATTACTTTGAAATATTTCACTGGCTTATGCAGAAGTAAAAATGTAGGGATGTTATCCAGTCTGAATTGCTCAGCTCTGTATTTATATCTCATATTTCTGAGTGTTATATGGATGACTGACCAGTAAGTATGTTAAATGATTAATGCCAAATTCTGGATATCTATTAGAGTTCTAGAGGATACTGAAGGTTAAGAGTGGGCAATAAGAAGCATTATGGTCTTTAAGGCTTCTTCTTGTCTTGATAGACCCTGCCCCAAAGCCAGGGACTGGCATTCAGAGCCATCCAAGATCAGCACTGGAAACTCTTTTTGCTCTTCAATCACACCTACAAGCTTTAGGGGACCTGAAGGAAACTGCACTCCAAACGTCAAGCCAAGGAGGGAGAACATAAAAGTTGGCTTGGCGTGGGGCTAAAGATACTTCCAGGCTGCAATCTTCCACTTCACTCAGGAATCCATCCACATGGTACATCTTGTCTACATTGTCAGTGGGTCCAGTTCCACCAACGAGGCATGTTATTCTTGGTTACATAGTAGTTTATAAGTCCTTGTGTACCTGTAAAGTGGAAAATAATGAGATTAAGGTTTACATTGTCAAAATCATGGAACGAAGCCACCCAATTTCCAGTCAAGTGAATGGTGACGGGGAGAAATTCCACAGCCAGATTTGGAAAGCAAAATCTGTGTCACTCACACAAAGTCATGTAGCAAAATACCCAGCAAATTCCAATTCTTTCCTAATGCTTTATTCAAGATACTGATTTCCATGACATAGTATCTCTACCAAGTAGTAGGTCAAATTTCAAAGATTATTCTAATGTTTCTTGATTTTTGTATTACGTTTCTTCATTTCTGTGGGCCTGAGTCTTCAAACTCGTTCCCTAGACAAACCGTGAACCTCTTGCCAACCTCCATGAACAAATTATACTATTTTCTATGATCACAGATTGAAGCAGCATCAAAAAGGTCCAAGAACAACCAGCTCTGTTGGGCAAATCCAACTGCCTTCTAAGGGGTAGACTGGGCAGTAGGTGACAGATGGAAAGCCATGAAAAAGTAAAAGGCTGAGGAGCAGAAATGTAATAGTTCTTTAACTGGGGTTGTGGCTGTGGATAAGCAGCCCTTGTTCCATCCCAGTGGAACTGGTTTAACTCAGCTAACTGCTGCCAAACAGCATCTGGTTGTCGTTGCGCTGCAATGGGCCAGCAGTGCCCCAGGACCTCCTCCGGGACAGTAAGTTCCAGCTGAAAAACTGAGGAGCAGCCCAATGCCAGTCACTACTTTTGAGGTCGCAATTACTAACATGTGCCTTGCAGCTCAGCAAAGGCATCCTTGGCTGATGATGAGGAGATGTCAAAACCTGTAGCAATCTAAGAACTCAGTAGCCCGAGGCTGTTTCTTAAATTGTGTGGACATGGAGGTAGCAGGTCTCTAGCATTGAGACACATAGACGTAAGTATCAGAGGCTTTCCAAGATGAGGCCACAGACTTGGGCCTGGGCCAAGTGTACAATGTAGTCATGACCCACAGGCTTCGCAAGAGTGCAACGGAGAGAGGAAATTATCCTACTTTACCTTATTGAATAGAGGAATGCAACACATTGCACCAGGCTCATGAGACCAGAAAACATATTGGAAGGATTATTTTTTCCCCATTAGAAGCCTGAATAATTACTAGTGAACCATTTTTACAGTCTTCTCAGACTGTTGACATCACTTACCACTAATTGGAGTAGGATGAAAAATGAGTTTGCAACAGCCTTAGAATAAAATAGCATATGAACGTGGTTGCTGAGTCCTCAGCAATCACATAGAAAGAGAAACAGCGAGGTGACATGGATCAGGCCCAAAGTATGTCAGTTCCTGGCCAAACCAGCATATGCTCCGTGTTTACTCGACAGATTAGCACACATGCTCATATCAAAAAACACATCAAATCCAAACGAGCCATGCTGAATCTAATTTGTGTTCACCGAGTAATAAAGTTGTCAGGGAAAGTACCCAAAACCTGGCCAAATACCACTACTAATTCAAGTCACCAGTTTCTTTCAGGTGAAGCTGAAGGAATGTAAATGGAAAACCATGATTCCTTTTTGTTTAATTTCTTGCAACAATGGAGGCTGAGAAATATATATCCCAAAGCCTGTAAATGTGTATTAAATTTATTATCCATAGGTAGTGGCTCTGAATCATTTTTTCTGAGATGAAATCCCAGGTGATAGTCAACAGATCAGGTTTTTAGTTGTTGAAGGCAAAAGGTTTCAGAACTTTCAGATAAAAAAGAATTGAGTTATATATTACGGTATTGTAATACAGAATAGCAATTAGAATGTATTAGACACATTTTACATAAACATTTCGTTTATTGAGGCAAAGTTATTGGTTTCATTTTAAAGTTATTACATGTTGACAACATAGTTCAGAAAAGATTGGTCAGAAACTGCATGGTACTACAGACTAAATGTTAAAAATACCAATAAGATCAAGAAAAATCTTGCTGGGTTTGAAATACTTTTCTGTAGTTTTAATGAAATTCAATTCTATGCCATGATAACATCCAAATCTTGTCATACCAGATCTTCTATTAACTGGCTGTAGACACCACTCTCTGTGAAAAATGAACATCAGACTTTGGTGGGATTTGGAATGCAAACGGAAATGTGTCACACATAAAATTCATAGAATTGCCTGGGTTGGAAGGGACCTTTCAGATCACTGAATCTAACCATCAACCTAACTCTGATAACAAGCCATCACTAAAGCATGTCTCTAAGCACTATGTCAACCTGTCTTTTAAATACCTCCAGGGATGGTGACTCCACCACTTCCCCAGGCAGCCCATTCCAATGCTTAATTACCTTTTCAGTGTAATAATTGTTCCTAATATCCAATCTGAACCTCCCCTGGTGCAACTTGGGGCCATTTCCTCTTGTCCCATGGCCTGTTCCTTGGGAGAAGAGCCCGACCCTCCCAGGCTACACCCTCCTTTCAGGGAGTCGTAGAGAGAGAGAAGATATCCCCTCAGCAAAAGGTCAAAAGAGTTAAGTTTTTAGAGAGGAAGAACCTTTTTTTATTTGTGTTTTTTGAGTTTTTTTCTCCACAGAAGTAATTTCTCAGAAAAACCAGTAAATGGGGTCAATTCAGGTTTGTGCTGGAGTGACCAATACTGTCTCATGGCCCAGCACTGGTAAGTCTGTGGTGATTATCAGGATTAAGTGTACTAGAAGGCTGAGTTCAAGGCCATCAGTGGCAACGTGGCTTCTATTTGAGGCTATTTACTGTAGACAGTCCAGTCCAGTGGTTTAAATGATCACTAGACATACAGTCAGCGAGTTCATGCCGCTTGGGTATGAACCTGTGCAATGGGTCCCTTCTCAAGCAGTTCACGGGACACCTGAGTTGTTCCCACCCCAAACCCCAAGATCTCGCCTCTTTAATGTAAGGTGTGACAGTTCCCCCACAGCTCTACAGTTTCAGTCCATGGGACTTCAGTTAATTGCTAATAAAAGATTTCTCATATTTAAGGTGTTGAATTATTTCACTTTTTGATTATCTTATATCTTTAATCCTATTCAAATTTCTGCCTTATCTGCAGTTTAAATCACAGAATCATAGAATTGTCTAGGTTGGAAGAGACCTTTAAGATCATCTAGTCCAACCAGATTTCTCCTTATCTCCGAACTTAATTAATGCTGGATGGCTCTGAACACAGTCAGGCTGCATGTGCAGCCTGAAACTTAGAATCATAGAATCATCTAGGTTGGAAGGGACCTTTAAGATCATCAAGCACAACATTTTCCCTGTCCTGTCATTATGTAATTATTATTAATTTTTAAGGAAAGAACGGGATATTCAGTTTGCTCAGAAATAAATGCAGCAGAAACATTCCCAGGAAAATAATTTATTTGCTTTCCTGCAATAGACTATTCTTTTGAAAGCTGTGTGAGATCAGAAAAATGCAATTCTTGCCTCTCTAGAGCTTTGAGTCTGTCATTTTTTCCATGCTTATATCTCTAACATATTTTCGTCTCCCATCTGCCCCTGGCAGGAGATTGCTTCCTGCCCTGGAGACCACTGAGTGACACCTCCCAGGTTCTCATTATGTGATCAGGTGTCAGCTTGCTCCTAACAGCCAGACAGACAGCACTGATGTTACTGTATAAACTATAACGTTTACCTGTGAGGACTGTCTTGGGTGAAGTAGTGCATGTTCCTACTCTTCTAACAAAGCCAGTTTCTGCCAACGAGCACAACAAGCACCAACGAGAATAAATAACAAGAACTGGAGTTCTTTTCCAGAGCTTTACATATAATTTTAAATTCTCGTTCTTGCATACAGTTAACTGTTTCCACAGGATAGTCCCATGGATGCTGAATCCAGTGAAAAGTATTATACCACTCTTATTTAAACAACATGGATTTTTTTCTATTTCCTTTCCCTCCAGGGGCAACTCTCCATCATTTTAGACCAGAAGTCCTCTCAAATGCCAACCACAGTTTCACTAATTAGGCTGAAAAAATAGAATTGCTATGCTGCTTGGTCATTCTCCCTTTCTGTATCATATTTTCTTATAGGACCATGCATATACAAGATTTGAAGTGAATCAATTTTCCAAGTTGAAATTAATTGGGACTTGAGAATGGAGTGACTGCAGGTGACACTAAGTTGGTAGAATACCACTCTAATCTGTATCTCCAGGATAGTATTAGATTACAAATACAGTAGGATACAGTGAGAAGCTTTATTTTAAGGAAAAGAAGAATTGGAAATTTGAATGTGTTTTCTGATAACTGGGTGTAGGTTTTCTGTTGATGATATGCAGTTTTTCTTTTTAGGTAGAAACAGATTTATCTTACCTATATTCAGAAATGGAACAGGAGACTTTGCCTCCTCTCCCCCTCACTCAGCATTTGTTCGGCATGGCTTGCTCCCACTCCCTTGTTTACTTGTTAATCACTTATTTCGTCCAGTCTATTAAAAGACTCTCTTCCCAGTCCATGGATAGAAATCCACTTCACAGATTCACAGGCATTGCACATATTAGCACTACTCTTCTGTGGTAAGTCAATGACCCTGAAGCTCTACTGGCAGATGGCACCGTGTTGGCCACTAATCCACTTCTGGCAAAGCCAGCTGCAAAAGGTCACTTGAGTTCACCTGGCCAGTTTTGCCAGCAGTGTATTAAAGAGAGGAGATCCTGACTGCTGGGGGAGACGTGAGGGCAGGAACCTCCAGGTTGTGGGCAATAACGGGGAGCCAGAAGTCTCAAAGTCTTCAGCTGGCACAGCTACTGCATGTAAAACTCCTGCGTTTGGCCATGTGCAGCTCCCAGTGACTTCAGTGAAGTTACCTGGCTCTCACTTGGACATCTCTTGTCTAAGACCTGTAGCCCTTGAATTTGTATTATAAAGTAATTAAATCACTTGTGACTACCGTAACAGTAGCATTGAATAACTGTGATACTAATTATTCATATTAGATTAGTCATAAGTAATTATTCATATCATAGTGGGACGATATCAATGTGCAAATCTAATAAACTCCAAAGTTTGTTTTGGATGAAGCTTTTATAAGAACAGCCTTTGTTCTGAGATTTCTCATGTTTCCAGTTTCCACTTGACCTATTTTTCTCAGCTTGCTCTCTGAACAGAAGCTAGTGAGATTGAGACCTACTAAATAGCATCGCAGAGCCTAAATCATATCCCTTTACTCTTGTGCTTCTGCTGCCATATGAGAACAATGTCTATAACCAAAGGGAAGATCTCTGAAGAGATGTCTTCCATCATATATGTAGCAATTACTAACCAGACTGTAATTATTCAGCATGTGATTTATTTTGAACCACTTCTTCCGATGAAATCTAAGATGGCTGAGATCTATAATACAAATATGCAGAGTGTTTTCAAAGAAGTATTGGGCTCTCACTCTGCATAAGGTTCATAGAAAAATGATTATTTGCTTCTCCAAGTCTGTAGAGCAGAAATCTTAGATTTTTCTTTTCCTGAACGAGGTCCTAAAAATTAAATAGATTAAGCTATTAGGCTTTCACTTAACTTGTTACTATAAAAGATCTGCATTATAAAATGTCACCTGTCCTCTATTTTTGTCACAGAGTATTCAATAAAACCAGCAAATTATATTTTTTTCTGTAAACTTGCTGAATGGATTAATAAAGGTGAACATCTACTTTTTTATTTTATGTGGCTTCTCCAGTTTGGCTGCTAGGCAGTTGTATTTCTTTTCAGGACAGTGATTTGAATGAAAATTAAGAAGAGGACACAGGATCCTGAGCTGAATAGTTAAGAATGCTGCTGCTAAGAAAGCTGATAAACCAAATAGAAATGATAGGTTTTGTGGAGGAATGACAGGGATGAAGCTTTATGGCCTGTGTCAAGCAGGTGAGGTGTATGTGGTGGTCTTTTCTGACCTGAAATCAGAAATGTTTCAGTGAGAAATTTGGTAGTAGCATTGAGTTGTTTAGTTGAGTTTAATATTGAGTTGAAAGCCAACCCCATCCTGGGCTGCATCCCCAGCAGCATGGACAGCAGAGCGAAGGGGAGATTCTGCCCCTCTGCTCCCCTCTGGGGAGACCCCACCTGGAGCACTGGGTCCAGCTCTGGAGTCCTCAGCACAGGAAAGACATGGTCCTCTTAGAACAGGTCCAGCGGAGGCCACGAAGATACTCTGAGGGCTAGAGCCTCTCTGCTGTGAGGACAGGCTGAGAGAGTTGGGGGGGTTCAGGCTGGAGAAGAGAAGGCTCCGGGGAGACCTTAGAGCTCCTTCCAGTCCCTAAAGGGGCTCCAGGAGAGATGGGGAGGGACTCTGGATCAGGGAGGGGAGCCATAGGATGAGAGGGAGGGGTTTTAAACTGAAAGAGGGAAGATTTAGATGAAATATTGGGAAGAAATTCTTTGCTGTGAGGGTGTTGAGAGCCTGGCCCAGGTTGCCCAGAGAAGCTGTGGCTGCCCCATCCCTGGAGGGGTTCAAGGCCAGGCTGGATGGGGCTTGGAGCAATCTGGTCTGGTGGGAGGTGTCCCTGCCCAGGGCAGGGTGTTGGAACTGGGTGATCTTTAAGGTCCCTTCCAACCCAAACTGTTTTATTATTCTATGAATACAACTCCACGTGTCCTAGAATGAAAAGGGTAAAGATCTGTCACCAAACAAGGTTTTTCAATTGGCTGTACATTCAATGGAAGGTGGTCAGTCTTCTGGACAGCTTGCCTAAAGATCAGTTTAAAGTCACAATTTGCTTCTGACAGATGAGGGACAGGAAAAAAAATAAAAGTAATTGACCTGGTCAAAGATTTTTGTGTTTCACTTTGTATTAAACCAAAATTAGGGCCCCAATTCAACAGCGGACTGAAGCACTCTCACATCAGTGCTTGACAGCGATTTAGGTAAGAATATGATTAATCACCTATGGAAGCAAGCCTCAGTGCTCAGCCCCAGCAGTCCATGTTTCACATTTGATGCTTGACAAAAGAACAAAGCAACTCTAAAAGCTGGAAAATAAACTTTGGGTATTTTCACACCCAGTTTCCAGTAGACATCCTTTCTCCTTCCTTGCTCCTTCCCTTGTATTCCCCTATTCCAGTCCAGAACAATTAGTGCATCCTGTGGCCTGTTTAGACATGCACAGGTTCATTGTGTCTAATTTAGAGGGTATGGTGGAGGTAAATTATCTGAACTAATTAAAACAGGGGGCTAAGGACAGTGGTTAGAGGTGGAGATAACACTTCCCGTCAAGAAGAGCCTTGCAGCCTCTACCATTTTCTTTCTTTCTTTCTTTTCTTTCTTTCTTTTCTTTCTTTCTTTTCTTTCTTTCTTTCTTTTCTTTCTTTCTTTCTTTCTTTCTTTCTTTCTTTCTTTCTTTCTTTCTTTCTTTCTTTCTTTCTCTTTCTTTCTTTCTTTCTTTCTTTCTTTCTTTCTTTCTTTCTTTCTTTCTTTCTTTCTTTCTTTCTTTCTTTCTTTCCCTGTCCTTCTTTTTTCCTTTCCCTCCTCCCACACCCCTGGCTTCCTCTGCAGCCAGCAGGGTTTCAGAGACCCGGAAGGCCATGGATATTTTCTGCTGGAGTAGGCCCAAAACTTTGAAATATATTTATGCAAGGGTATCAATCATGTAATTCAACAGAGGTAAAATACCTTGTAACTTTTCCCCTTGTTTGTTTTTTTTTTTTTTTTTTTGACATTTCCATCTAATTGAAAGAATATGTTTACCAAATTTGCTAAATCACTCATTCCAATGTACAGTACTATGTTACAATATTAAGGCCATCTGTATTTGTCTGTATTCCATACAAAGGAATGTCAAGATCACAGAATTAAATTCTAATGTAAATGCCAGCGTTTAGACCCTATGAATAATCCAGCGTGTCTAGGCAACGTGTTTGTCTCAAATTATCTGATCACACCGAATCTTTCAAACAATACAATATTGTGTTGTACAATATAGTACATTGTTCTACGTCTTTGTATGAAAATGTACTGTTTTAAAAATTTTATTCCTTTACTTCTTTCTAAATTACACTTACTTAATAGTTCATAATACGCTAATTACCATAACCTGTCTATTGGCTAAGGCCAAAGTTTTCAAAAATGGATTACTAAAATGACCTTGTTATGCAGGCAGTGGCTTATTTGCCAAGCTCTAAACTTCTGCAGCTGCCACAGGAATAATTTTTTTCTATCTTAGTGCAATAGGCAAAGAACTTCAAGATATGTTTGTTTAAGTGTTAGATGTCAGTCTTGCAATGACTTACCCTATGAGGCCTCATGTTAAATGCCACTACACCCAATGCCTGTAATTTTTTTTCCACATTTGAAATCCATGGGTATGTTACCTGAAGTTTTCTTCAAAAAATATTCAGAACTACTGTAACCTAACAACTGTGTCTGTAACTCTACTCTGGGGGAGAAATTCTGTGATAAGTCTTAGACGGTGATTACTACTAAAGTTTGAAGCAGGAAAATTTAAGGATTTTCTTTAAAGAAATTAAAGCATTGCTTTCCTGTGGGGAGAAATTCAAATGCAGTAGTAGCTATGGAGTCTTTTTAAAGAATAAGAGGCATGAAATTAAAACCTATGTTTTATACCAATCTCCCTCCCCCCATTTAATTCAGATGGATGAAGGTCTGTTGAGTACAACTCCTTTAGTGAATTTTTACCCCAGCTTTTTAGGGGATATACATGTATCCCACAGCCATTGCTTTATGGCAAGTTCCCAAATTGCACTCATTGATGGTATCAGCTTTCTAACTTCCTCTTACCTGAGTAAATCCACATCTCACCATGAGAAAGGAAAATACAGAGCACAGCTCATTGGGTTTCTACCCCAGTCCCCTGGATGGGGAGGCAGCTGTGCTATTACTGTTTAGGAGTCCAGAGTTAAAATAAGTGAAGGCTTCTGTGCACAGCTTAGACACTGACAAAAGCTAGCAAGTTCACAAACACATCTGAAGCACATTAATTTCACTGAATTTCACTGAATTTTTAGAGTTGGAAGGGACCATAGAGAATTCTCCATTTTTTTTCAGTAAAAACTGTGATATGTGTTTTGCTTATTGTTATTACACACTTGCATTTTGGTTTGTTTGTTTCACTAGAGCTTCGGATGCCTGCATCAAGACAAACACAGAACAAATGTATGGCCTTTCGCCCCAGACTTTATGGTCTGAATATGAAAAAGTGAGCTATTAAGAGCAAGGAAGATGGAAAGCAGAGTGAAACAATAGGATATGTATTTGTCAGCCTTGTAGACAATGTTCTCAGTGCTTGAGCTGCCAAGCTTTTGTAGGTATTGGGACAAAACAGGAGGAATTTGAAGCAATGAAGCTATATTTTTGTGCCATAAATCTCATTTAATGCTGGTTTCATCAGCAAGGAAAGACTTTTTGGAAGCCTATGCAAAAATGAAAACAATGATCGTTTCCTATTAATGCTTACATATGCATCATTTAAAGTGCCTGCTGTTTTACTTCTCTGACTGGAAGAACTCTGTGCTACATGTCTTAGATTGAACTGTTCTGTTTAATGATACATGTCAAGAGACAATGAGACACAAGGAGAATTGTTTCTGTGTAAGGTTTTGTACGGTTTTCCAGTAGTTGTCAGCAGCTCTTAAAAGTTCAGACCAGGTTAAAAGCCGTATAGCTCCTTCCAGTGTTCAAAGGAAGGCGAATCCCTGTGCCAGGGCAGAAATTACTCACTCAGATGTACAATTGACTTATCTCCACCCAAATATTCCAGTGCCTGGAGGCTTACCACAGATGTTCTCTTTTTTTTTTTTTTTTTTAAACATTGTGCAGCCAATGCACTCGTTTGGCTACAGGAAGAAATTGTCAGCTAGTGAAAAGGACACAAAGAAAAATCCAACTGTAGTAAAGGACAAATCCTGAGTCCGTGAGTGTACCTTATTGGAGGTCAAGTAAATTTTATCATGCAGCTTGGATCACAACTGCATGGGTTTTCTTCTGACTTGCAAGAGATGTATATAGTAATTAAACAAATAAAAAGATGGTCAGAAATATTTTAGGTGTTTAGTTCAGTCACTCAGACATAAGACCTGGTGGATGTGAGAGAACCTCATCTCACAGTTATGTGAAGTTAAAATTTTTAATTTATGATTTTATTTTCCTCGTTTATTAACTTTATTTAATTAATAGATTTTCTAAAATGACATTTGAATTTTCATGGTACTAATAGGGATTTCTCTGATGATTTAGTTTGGATGGTTTTTTTAATAAGGTGCAAGAAGAAATTTTTCTTAGCTTATTTGACTTGACTCCTTCAAAATATCTCCTTTTTATTAAATGCAGTGGTAAAATGTGAGAAATAGCATTGGTATGTCATGTGGGTAGTCCCCTCTCTTTCCTTTTGTTCTCAAATATATCTGCTTTAAATGGGCTTCCAGAATGGGCTTTCTGATATTGAGGTATTAGAAAGCATCTCTGAGGAAAGGGACTTGGGGGTGCTGGTTGACGAGAAGCTGGACATGAGCAGGCAGTGTGCACTTGCAGCCCAGAAGGTCCATCACATCCTGGGCTGCATCAAAAGATGCATTGCCAGCAGGTCCAGAGAGGGAATTCTTCTGCTTTACTCTGCTCTGGTGAGACCTCAGCTGGAGTATTGTGTGCAGGTCTGGAGCCCTCAATATAAGAAAGACATGGACCTGATGGAGAGGGTCCAGAGGAGGGCCACGAGGATGATCAGGGGGTTGGAGCACCTCTGCTACGAGGACAGGCTGAGGGAGCTGGGGTTGTTCAGCCTGGAGAAGAGGAGGCTCCGGGGAGACCTAATAGAAGCCTTCCAGTACCTGAAGAGGGCCTACAGGAAGGCTGGGGAGAGCCTGGTTCCAACTCCCTGCCCTGGGCAGGGACACCAGGATACCAGGGATACCAGGTTGCTCCAAGCCCCATCCAGCCTGGCCTTGAACCCCTCCAGGGATGGGGCAGCCACAGCTTCTCTGGGCAACCTGGGCCAGGGTCTCACCACCCTCACAGCAAAGAATTTCTTCCTAAGTTCTCATCTAAATCTTCTCTCTTTCAGTTAAATACCATTCCCCCTCATCCTATGGCTCCACTCAGTGGTCAAGAGTCCCTCCCCATCTCCTGTAAGCCCCTAGATGTGCTCCACTGACTGCAGAAAAGGCTTTAAAAATATTGCAGGAGTCCCTTCTTTTTATCACCTTGATCCGTGCTCAGATGAATCAGTGTCCTGAGTCTCCTGAAATCAAAACGTTCTCCTTCTGGAAATAGCTGCCAGAGCTACCAGGATCTGTGTGGCAGTAACCTTGGCAGCTTCTCACAAGAAAAATCAAGATACTCACACACGCAAAAATTTAAAAATGCATCCATGAATTAGAATTAAAAAAAAAAAAGAAAATGAAAAAACCAAAGCTATCCTGGTTGCAAAGGATTATGTGAGATTGGGTACGTTTTCCATCTTTCTTTTTTCACAAGGATGAAGTCACATTTTGGATACATGTTTGGTTGACACAATGTACAGTGCAATCTTGCGTTTTTTTCCTAGCTGGTGTTTGTATTGGCTTGCGTTTTTCCTTCCCTGTGCTACAGTTCTTGACATCATGTTGTAATTGTGGGTGGAAGTGCCAAATGTTGTAGCAGCATAATGTGTATTATTGTGATACAGTGAGGGCTTGGCTGGGAATTACAGTTCCTATATTCCTTTCTAATTCTTTTGGTGCAAATTCCAGGGCAGTGCAGACCTAACCAGCCAACAACAAAAATAATATTAAGATTTTAAGGACTGCTTTTTCCTTCATGGAAATCACTGAAACTTCTGGAAGATACAGGACTTCATTAATTTGGTTTAGGACTAACCACTCGGTGCTGTAGTATTCCCTGCTTACTGTATCCTTCCATTTATAGCTGGCTGTGAATATTGTACACCTCTGGATGGTAAGGAATCTGCCTTCTTTAAAAACATATTTAATCTTCTCCAACATTTTGGTAGAGGACCTACAGTCCTCTTTTTAATTGTTTTCATAGACATGATGCTATTTTAAGAAATTCTAAAGAATTTAATTTTAAATTAAATTTCAATTTTAATTTAAGAAATTTTAAATTTCATTCGTGTAGACTTAGGGTATAGAATTGAGTGCTTCTATCACAGTTTCAACGATCAACAGAAAAAAAAAAAGACTAAAAAAAAAACCCTCACCTTTAGTTACAGCCTCCATCTTAACCTGGGAAGCCTGCAGTTTTACAGTTCTAGCGGTTTTTTAGAAGTGTGAAAATCCCTTGTATGACTAGTTTTTTTCAGACCTATGCTGGTCCCCTTCCTGTCTGAGAAGGCTGTCAGACCTCCATGATCTCATACAAACTTTTCGCTTTTTCCTCCTCTGCACTTTATGGCTGGGCTGATGTTGGGAACTAGAGCCTCTTAATATTCAGTTGCAACATCCATTCTCTCCATGTGTAGACTTCCTCTTATTTCCACAATATTCTCCCAAATTATTGTTCCAAACTCCATATGCCCCTTTAATTTTGAACATATGAGTAACGTCGCGAGGTTCAATTCAATTTCTCGTGGCAGTTGTGAAGCATGGTTTAAAGGGAAAACCAGTGCTGTGGACTCTTTCTGCCCTCTCTGCCCAGTTCCAGCCATTCTGAGATCCTGAGGATCAAATTTTTCAGCATTCGACATTTTCCAGCAAACAGGGAGAAAATGAATGTGTTTTCGTAATTTTGTGTGTTTCTTTGTGCATTCAGCCTTAGCACAAATGTCAGTTTCTCATGCTGCTGCCTTATTTTTCTGTACCAATTAAACTATAAAGCAAAAAGATTTTAGTTACTTTCTGGAACTCAAAAACATATGGGGACAAACTGAAACTGTTTGCAGTGAAGGGAAAATAGTAATTTATGCCACAGTAACTTTTTTCCAGTAATAACTTAAGGTAGGTGCAGTAACTTGTATTCTGTTTTCCTTTACTTCGTGTTAATTTTCTTTTTAAAAAAAAAAAATCTATTTGGAAACAACTTAAATAAACATGTTGATCAGCCAGGAGGGTTTCAGTGTTCCTGCTGACACTGGCACCGAGAGGAAAAATGATGGAAAAACTAAATAAGGCTTAACCCTTACCAAAGCAGCACAAAGCAATAAAAGTTTTTCTCCAGTGCAGTGTTAAAATATATGTACTAGTGGGAAGGATGGTATGGTCATCAATACATGTAGAACAGTAATTTCAAGTATCAGATATAGAATTTACATAGAAAGAGGTCAGTTAAGAGTTTGTGGCAATAAAAAAAATATATTCACTACTCTACTGCTTTTTCTGATTAGGTCTCAAAGTACTTTGAGGTCAACATGAAGTAGGAACATGCTTTGCTCTGTGTCCTGTACTAGAAAACAAGTTAATAAAATCCCAGCCCGGTGTTTTATCCACTGGATCACACTTGCAAGAGAAAGCTGAAATCACGGCAGTTACATTTGTGACAAAGTAAATCTCTCCACTCATGAACCGGTTGACACAAATAACCTTATTCTACTGTAGAGCAGAGGGGATAATGTCACCAATGAGCGCTGCTGAGCTTGCCTGCCTGGAAGGACTATAGGACGTGTGTGCTCATTTCAGCCTGGCCTTCACACCTTTCTGCCTCCTGATCTGGTCTCATGTCTTTTCATTGCAAAATAATTAGGTCTTGTGCTTGGCATAATTGTTAATGAAAATCTTCCCTCATTCAAGTAGCTTATATTAAGGTTTTCAAGAAAATACTTAGTATCATGTTTAGTCTGTAAGCTGTTTGGAACAGTGATTACTCCTATTTCAGTGTGCCATAAATTCATAATAAGATATTGTATCTCTGGACGTTGTACTTCTGACTTTTTAAATTAGAGGAAACCCATACACACCTCAAAAGAAAGCTTTTTTTCTCTCTCAATAAGTGAGTAACACGTTACATGAAAGTGTCATCTTAGTCAGAAACATATTCCCATATTAAAGCATTTCTATTATTTTATGACCAGAGCTCCTGCATTTTGCCCCACACCCTGACAGCTGCTTTCTGGAACTGCAGGGTTCTCAGGGTGTCTGCCCTCACAGCCCTACATAAATATATCAGTGAGTTTCTCCTCTGTGCTCTGCAAACCTACCAAAGGCTTATGAACAGAAATCAGTACTGACTTTTACAGGTATATAAACTTTACCCCATGCTTTTCCCCTTACCATCAAAGGGATACCATCCAGAGGGACCTGGACAGGCTTGAGAGTTGGGCCCGTGTGAACCTCATTAATGTGAACCAGGCCAAGTGCAGGGTCCTGCACCTGGGTCACAGCAATCCCAGGCACAAATACAGGTTGGGAGGAGAATGGATGGAGAGCAGGAGAAGGACTTGGAGTGTGCGTAGGTGAGAAGCTCAGTGTGAGCTGGCAATGTGCCCTGGCAGCCCAGAAAGTCCCCTGCATCCTGGGCTGCATCCCCAGCAGCGTGGCCAGCAGGGCCAGGGGGGGATTCTGTCCCTCTGCTCCGCTCTGGGGAGACCCCACCTGGAGCTCTGTGTCCAGCTCTGGAGTCCTCAGCACAGGAAGGACATGGACCTGTTGGAACAGGGCCAGAGGAGGCCATGAAGATACTCCCAGGACTGGAGTACCTCTGCTATGAAGGACGGCTGAAAGAGTTAGGGTTGTTCAGCCTGGAGAAGAGAAGGCTCCGAGGAGACCTTAGAGCCCCTTCCAGTCCCTTAAGGGGCTCCAGAAGAGGTGGGGAGGGACTCGATCAGGGAGGGGAGCCATAGGACAAGGGGGAGTGTTTTTAAACTGAAAGAGGGGAGATTGAGATGAGATCTCAGGAAGAAATTCTTTGCTGTGAGGGTGGTGAGAGCCTGGCCCAGGTTGCCCAGAGAAGCTGTGGCTGCCCCATCCCTGGAGGGGTTCAAGGCCAGGCTGGATGGGGCTTGGAGCAACCTGGTCTGGTGGGAGGTGTCCCTGTCCAGGGCAGGGGGTTGGAGCTCGATGATCTTTAAGGTCCCTTCCAACCCAAACTATTCTATGGTTCTATGATTCTATGGATTGCAAGGGCATCTTTGGCTGGAAATTACACTGAAAAGACCTCTTCTCAAAAATTATCATGCAGCAGATACACATGAACTGAACAACCTGTTAACAACCTGATGAATTGTTTTACAGTTTCAAGAAACTCATTCTTCCATAAGCAATGTGTTTATTTTTCAGCATGCTTCCCTGGGGGATTTACTGTCTATAACTGTACATGTGCACCTTGTTAGCCAATATGTATTCTAAATCTATTGCAAATCAGACTAAATTGGTCAGAATGGTAGAGGTTTCAAAGATATTAAAGGTTTGATTCAGTCATCCATGAATAGATGCTCCGTAACACACACTGAGATATTTGAGAAATCAACATGGCTTTGACAGATATGACACAAGAGAGACAAAAGAAGTCTTAAGCCCTCTTTTTTGCTGAGGCAACTGGTGTCCACTTGATATCACAGAATCACAGAATCTTCTAGGTTGGAAGGGACCTTAAAGATCATCTTGTCCAACCGTCAACCTAACTGACAAAAATAGATACCCACACAACAAGCAAGGAGTATCACCATCGCTAAACCATAACTCCCAGCACTACATCAACCCGTCTTTTGAACACCTCCAGGGATGGTGCCTCAACCACCTCCCTGGGCAGCCCATTCCAGTGTCTGATAACCCTTTCAGTGAAAAAATTTTTCCTAATATCCAGCCTGAACCTCCCCTGGCGTAACTTGAGGCCATTTCCTCTCGTCCTGTCGCCTGTGACTTGA
>QJSC01010755.1:413347-491753 GCA_003697955.1 Calidris pygmaea | reverse complement strand
ATAAGGTCTCCCCTCAGCCTCCTCTTCTCCAGGCTGAATAACCCCAGCTCCCTCAGCCTCTCCTCATAAGACTTATTCTCCAGGCCCCTCACCATCTTTGTCGCCCTTCTCTGGACCCGCTCCAGCACCTCGATGTCTTTTTTATGGTAGGGAGCCCAAAACTGGACACAGTACTCGAGGTGGGGCCTCACCAGTGCCAAGTACAGGGGGACAATCACCTCTTGGGCCCTACTCGCCACACTGTTCCTGACACAGGCCAGGATGCTGTTGGCCTTCTTGGCCACCTGGGCACACTGCTGGCTCATGTTCAGCCGACAGTCGACCAACACCCCCAGGTCCTTTTCTGCCAGGCAGCTCCAGCCACTCTGCCCCCAGCCTGTAGTGCTGCCTGGGGTTGGTGTGACCGAAGTGCAGGACCCGGCACTTGGCCTTGTTGAACCTCATCCCGTTGGTCTCAGCCCATCGATCCAGCCTGTCCAGATCCCTCTGCAGAGCCTCTCTACCCTCCAGCAGGTCGACACTGCCACCCAGCTTGGTGTCGTCTGCGAACTGACTGAGGGTGCACTCGATCCCCTCGTCCAGATCATTGATAAAGATGTTAAAGAGAATGGGTCCCAGTACCGAGCCCTGTGGGACACCACTCGTGACTGGACACCAGCTGGATTTAACTCCATTCACCACCACTCTCTGGGCCCGGCCCTCCAGCCAGTTTTTAACCCAGCAGAGGGTATGCCCATCCAAGCCATGGGCAGCCAGTTTCTCCAGGAGGATACTGTGGGAGACTGTATCAAAGGCTTTGCTGAAGTCCAGGTAAACAACATCCACAGCCTTTCCTTCGTCCAACAAGCGGGTCACTTTGTCATAGAAGGAGATCAGGTTTGTCAAGCAGGACCTGCCCCTCGTGAACCCGTGCTGGCTGGGCCTGATCGCATGGGTGTCCTTCATGTGTTGCATATATAAAACAGCACTTGATATATACGTATGGGCAGCATATTCAAGTCCTGCATCTCCACTGATCTCCACTGGAAGTCCTTGAATAGTGTAAACATCACTTAGCAATAACTAAACCCAATAGATATTCTTGACATTCCTTTCACAGTAATCACTAGAGAGAAAACTAACTCTTTCCCAGCTCAAACCAGGAGAGTGTCACAGCCTAAAAAATCTGCATCTTGCTGATGACTCTGTCAATAACAAATCATTTTCCTTCCTTATGAATTAAAATTGGGGACAGACTAAGACCATGCATCATGAGAATTCAGCCTGTGTTATTTGATTTAGTCCTTCAAGACAGCTTGAATGCTTTTAACATGCACTCAGGTGGTGCACGGTCTAACAAATCTAAGGCTTGTAAAATCCATTTACATTTCTTGCATTAAGTCCAACATTTCTTCCAGGTTAAGCTTTGGCTGTCAAAGTGATCTGCTTAGTGGAAGGTTGACTGGGGAATGGCATTACACAATTTACAGTTTGATATTGTGATCCAAGTGAGGAAAATCACATCTGAGTGCTAGTTGAGATAATCTAGCAAAACAACAGGAAAGTATTTCACCAGCTTCCTCTTTCAATTTCCTGAAGATAAATGGTTCGTTTTTTGCAAAGAAAAGTTGTCAGTTGGAACAAAAAGGGGATTTTCAAGATCTCCATCCCTGCCAGGTGTTTTATTGGGCAGTGAATCATAAGTATAACTTAATCCTTACCCACACAGTGTTACTGAGAAGCAGCTTGGTGTTGGGTTTTGGTTTTTTTTTGAAGTTTTGGCTTCAAATAACAGCCAACAAATTTATGAATCTCCTTAACTATTTCCGTATTTAAGTTCCTGAATTTGTAATTCCCTCACTGAGGCACTGTAGGTAATGCTGATGGGATTCTTCTTATGTGTGTTTACTGTTTTTTGGTTAAATGCTTGTTAGTAGTTATTTGTTACTCATAAATAGGGCTGGGTTTATGCGGTTTTTATCTATATTCCTTTTCACAGAAGATTTTGCAGAATATTCCCCTTTAACTTTTTCAAACAATTTGTTCCTGCTGTTCCCCACATCAAAGGCAGTGGCTTCACATCTTCTGTGACCCATTAGACTTTCAGAAATGCTCATTGAACATTCGGCTTTGGAACTGAAGGCACATTTTTTACTTGGATAAAAACATGTTAAAACTTCCCAGGGCCCACATCGAAGGGGAACCATTCAATGCCCCCACAAGAGCACATTTCTGGATCATGGATTGCTTCTGTCTCTCCCTTGCTTCACTTTGAAGCAAAGAGGGAATGGTGAGCCAGTGCCTGTGACTAAGGTAAATCTTGAGCATATTGGTTAAGCTCAATTGCTACTTTGCTTGGGATGTTCCAAAGTCTATGTTGAATCTTTAACTTCCGTTTTGAAATCAAACTGGAAGTACCTCGGTTGGGAGAGGACTGATCTTTCCATTCTTCACTGTGTGAAAACAAACTATTTTTAATAGGAAATTTCATTATGCAGCAAATAGCCACCAGTGAGGTCAGAATAAGGAGATATAACTAAACCATTTATTTGCTTAGGAAATAACTCTTTTTGCCTGTTTGTTTTGCTTGAGGAAATTATTGGATACAAACTACCCACAGCTGTGGAAAGTGAAGGCATTTGACAGTGTCCAGAATGCAGCCATTTAACTGTTCGAAGAGCCATTCCTACAAGCCTATTTAAAGCTTCACATTTTTAATGTGGGAAATGTCTGAAAGAACTACGGGCGCTGAAACTAGATTTAACCCTGCTTGAAAACAGCATGAATTTTTTTTCTCCATTCTGTATTTCCTATTGCAGACTAATGATTTAGAGGAAGGCCATGAGGGCTAATGAACACATGGTGGGACTTTATATAGGATATCAAAGCTGGTGCAACCCACATACATCTAGCTCTACTTTGTAACTTAGATCAGAAAAAAAATATTTGATACTTTCTGGCTGAATTGCTGTAAGCTAAGACTCAGAAGTGGTCAATGAAAGACCCACTTCTGCAGCCTGAAAGAAGGTGCCTTTCAGAACCGCACCTGGAAATGTCAGACTATCCGTGGGAAATTCACATCCCACTAGTTGGTGGAAATCTGGAGTATCGCTTGGTTCTTCACACCATTAGACTGTGACAGCTCTTCCCCCAGCGGGCAGAGGTAGGCATGGGCAAAGACTGAAGCATTGCAGTGAATAATAAAACTGAAGTAGCTGTGGATTTGCCAACTTTCAGCAGTCAGTGGGGTCACTTGTCAGATGGCCTAAGTTATAATGTTCTTTTCTCCTAAAAGAAAGGATGATCCTTGTCACATTGTCAGGGTTTTCTATTCTAGCAGGTTTGTATCTGTGGGATCTTGGAACAAGTTTTGATGGTTACGTGGGCCAAAGCTGTGCCATATTGAGGGATCATTCCCTGGTGCTGACATGGGCCTTGTGGGAGCAGCAGGTTAGTGTTTCTCTGGGCTATCATTGGCTCATCCAAAGTGCGTTTATATATCTCTACCCAATTTCTCTCCAAAATAATTGTTTTTGCTACTGAATATGTGAGATGACTTTGCCTGAACAAGGGTCTAAGAAACCTGATGAGGAAAGAGCTGAGGAATAGATCTCAGTTTCTTTCAGGTTCACCTCCATGCTTCCCCATGTTTTGCTTCTCCAAAATGTAGGCTTTCTTTCAGGGGACAAGTAGATTCCTCTCTCTACCAAACATATATTGCCTTATAACCACCCATATAACATTTATTCTGAATATTCAGTCCCAAGACTATGACTCAGGGATGCCTTCTTCAAGAAGCCTGTGGGTCTGAATCCTTGAACCTTGCCATTTTTTTCCTCTTCCATTATTTTTTTCGTATTACAATTAGTAGATGGGTTATAAGAATAGGCATTAGTCTGTGATGCATTTGTGATCTCATATGTAAACTTTCTGCTGCCAAAATACTAGCCTTCATTTTAAAACCATTTTGTGGTCTCAGTAATAGCCAAAGTACATCTCTGTTTTGCTGAGATCTGACCATCTCTCCAACCTGTGCTGCTCTGAAAGCTATTAAAAAATTCATTATCTGGATCAGCTAAAATTCATGTTGTGCACAAGACGAACTAAGAATGTTCTGCAAGTATTGGTAGAACACCATGGAACTGGGTTCCTATCTGGTTCTGAATGGAGGAATACAGTATGGCTGAGACGAAGAAGCTCCATCAAGGTACAGGAGCTTTCATAAGGAGACACTGCACATTCACTCACAACTGGAGCTGTTGAGGTGAAAAAGTTGCAGTTGGCCTCGCAGTTGACTTGTAGAGACTCAACTGTGACCATCCATGGGCAAAGGAGCTCTCAGCAGTGTTTGTGAGTGGTAGTTTATGGTCTTGCCTTGCATGTTACATTACATATGCCCGCGAAAATGCTTTCAGTGTTTGTGCCCCGAAACAATTCAGAAATACAGCGGATTCCTGTCTCTGCTGCAGGAGCTCTGAGTGATGCTGGATAGGTTGAATTAGCTGGAGTGAGAATACTCTCCAGGGCCTTGCCTTAGTGAGAAGAATGATTAGTTATTTTGAGAAATATCAAGGACATGTGGCCATAGCTGAAGAACACACTACTAAAGCAGTAGATCCCAAATTTTCTAATTGCCACCCCTCTTAGGAAGTTATAATCACAAGTTTATTGGCTCCTCCAGGATCTCACCCCAATTTGGGAACTACCTTCAATTCACACTGAGGGTTCAGCTGCACTTTTTAGGTTTTGACAATTTACTGTGTAGCAATACTTGCACCTTGAACAGCTCACTGTTGAATCCTGACTTTGGTGTGTTATTTGGCTGGAATTTAGTTATAAAAACAACTTATTCTATATTCATGCAGCATAATTGTTACAATTGTAAGTGCTGCTTCACACAAGCCTTGGAGAATTTAATTATGATTCTCACAGCAATTTTAACTCTTCTGTCTTTTATGTCTATCCTTGTACATAGTGTCAACTTTTATTCCTCAGTTTAAGATGCACGTGCAATGTTAAAAGTCCTCTGCAAATGAATAGCGTTAGCTTCCCTGTCCTTTTTTGTCCCAAACCCACTGAGATATGCCATTATTTTCCTTCAGCAGAGTGTTCTGAATTTCATTTTCTTATCAAAAAGGCAAAGGAAAAATGTATTTGATGATGTGGGAACTTCTGCTGGAGCACAGAAGTTGGTTATCAGCATTTTAAGATAACATACTCATTCTGGTGTGAAAAATAGTCATTGATTAATTTTGCTGAGGTATGATGTTGGATGTTCTGCTAAATACGAGCATTTTGTAGAATGCTTGTGGTATATATTAAAGTTCCCATTTATTTCTAGCAAAGGTACTGTATGCTGGGAAATTGTGTGTTGCACTCGGAACCTTCACGTTCCTAACTGAACGGAAGGGAGCTTCTGGGACTGGCTGCTTTGCATGAATGAGGAAAGGACTAGATTTATGAGTCAAGATAGAAGAACTGTTTTCCCCTCCATTAAGATCACTTCATTCCACGATACCACTTCCTTCCCGATCTATCAGATCAGGTCTGCACTTTGTATACACTCAGATGCCCGTTGATAGCAAGAGGAGGAGCATCTCCTTGCTCAGGAAAAACTTCTAGAACTAAAGGCTGAATTATTATCCTCTTCTTTGTCCTCCCTCATGCTCATTCTTTCCCCCCTCCACAAACATACACATGATTTCCTGCCATTTATCTTTACTAATTCCTGTTTTCACTCTTCTACACCTTCTGACATTGCTTTTGCATACACATGCACATATACAAACACTTACACATATACACATCTATTTGAACATATATAAGACCTACAATGAATTGGTTCCTCTCCATATAGCTGACAGGATACTTTCAAAAAGCCCCACTTCCTAACAGATATATTTTATTTCAGTGGTAATTGGGCTCAAGAGAAAAGAGAAAGCCTAGAAATTAATAACTAACAATATAAGTGATATAAATGTGAATTCCTAAGGTGATGGTTGAATGGAAGATTGTATACCAAAATTAAATTTCAATTTATCATAGTGAAACCTCTATGGAGCAAAGTACTTACAAAGAGCAATATGAAGCCAAAAAAATAAGGGAAAAGAAAGAAAATAACTCAGTTTTTAACAAGTTATTTGAAACTCTTCAAGGGAAAATCTTAATCTTTTTCTCTTGAATAAATAATGCAATATGGCAAGAACACCTGAAAGCTGAAAAGGAACTGAAGCCAAGCAGAAATAATATCCTTTACCATGAAAGATATCCACCCACAGACAGTAGTGGTAACAACCAATAAAATAAAGCTGGGGCTTATAAAACACAAAATTTCAGTCACAATTAATTATAAAAATTGCAAGAGAAGAATTTCTTGCAGCATGATGAGGAGAATTTTCATTCCTTCTCAACCTATTTGCCATAAAGGGCTCCCACACACTAATTAAATGCAGTATTTTCATGGTTATTTTCCACACAGGAGGAGTATATTTTTCTGTAGGCTTAGGAAAAAAGCTCTGCTCAAGGCTTCTGGATCAGCAATAAAAAAATAAAAGCACTGGACTAGTTGCTCCTTCTCTTCCACAGTATTGTGTCATTTTGCACATAATTTTATATTTTCACCTGGCAACAGGAAGGATATGGTAAAGAGAGAGTACAGACATCATACCTGGAGAAGTTCAGAGTGGTGTGAACATAAGTTGGAAGGACCACTGACTTGAGTCCATGAGCAGCGCAGATCATAATAGCCTTCTTTCCTTTGACTGAGCAGCCACAGGGATTCTTCCCTGATATTTCTGTTGTTTGGATTAAGCACCTGTAGCCCATCTGAACATTGGGAGGTGTTCAAGAAAAGGCTGGATGGGGCTTTGAGAAACCAGGTCTAGTGGGAGGTGTCCCTGCCCATGGTGGGGGCTTAGAACTTGATGATCTTTAAGGTCCCTCCTAACCCAAACCATTCTATGATTCTATGACCTTTCAAGAATCCAAATCTTGCTCTTGGGCAGTGCTGGGACAAAGCTGGGTCTAAAAAATGCCACGTTTATACATACATGCACTCATTTTCACCCATTTACACATATTATTAGTGTAGTTTAACCAACCACCATGTCTTGTGAAAGTCCTCTGATATTAAAGATTGTACTGTCAAACAATCTAGCCTCTCACGTATAAGAAGTCCAGGAGTGAGGCAACGAAGGAGCAATTTATTCCTGTTAAGAAAAAGCAAAGGAATGATGTCACAGAATAAAGAAGACATATCAGGCACCATGATTGCTGGATCAGCAAAAATTAATACCTCATCAAAATACAAAGAGATATCTAGAACAGAAGAATCAAGCAGATCAGAGAACAGTTAGACATCAATATCTTTGAAAATGTGAAAGACAACAAGAATATTAAAATAGAACTTTCTTTGAGTCACCAAATAATGGGTCATTAGGAAAAGAAAAATGATGGGAAGGATATAGCATGCCCTGACATAATTTAATTAAAAGCTTTTCCTTAGGTTGGAAACTGTGTAATAATATGTGGATAATGTCTACATCCTATGCAAAATTGAAATGTGAGACTTGGTTTTGGTGGTACATGTGCAGGAAGAAAGTGAAACTATAGGAATGTTTGCGATTCATTTCAGCTTGGAAAGCAAGCCTTGGGGAGTGGTACATCTGTGAGAGAGACAGAGATCAGGCACCTGCAGCACGATATAGAATTGCATATTCAGATCTCCTCAAGATCCATGACTCTAGAAACTCCACTACTTGGAAAGAGGTGGGATCTATTCAAAGCTTTTAATTTGCATTCCATGCACAGAGACTCTGGGGGATCCAGAATTAAACCTCAAACCAGGACAAATAAGAGACTCTTTCTCAGAGAGTGCAGCAGCACAGCAAGGGGTAACAGTTTCAAACTGAAAGAGGGGAGATTCAGGTCTTGTTATTAGTGCTCTGTGTGAATGAAAGTCTGTTCATATCCTAATACATGTATCCTATTATAAATTTTCCCTCAGACACGAAAAAATATAATTATTAAAAGGCACCTCATTATTATTTTAATCATTAGAAAAAAAGAACTAAATTAATGTAGCTTTTGAGAAAATGTTTTATTTATGCTTATCTGACCACTTTCAAGTTGCATTAGGATAAATGCTGTCAAAATATATAACAAACAGGTGATTTATCATATCTATTTTAAACACTGATATTGCTGCTTCTTCTTTGCCATCCCATTTCTCCAGAACATCAGCACACCTCATATAAAACTGAGGTCTTTGTAGTATTTAAATGTAAGGATTTTCTTGCCTGTTCCAGACTTAGCAATATCAATTGATAGGAACACAGAAATTTGAGCCAGACGTTACCATCTAAAATATTTGTAGTAGAATCAAAAATGCCTGAAATTTCCTTTTATACCAGCCCAAGTGTTTCTTTCTGAATGGTTCAATTTCAATGGTTCAATGGTTCTGAATATCAGAAAATATTCCAGTAATTTTCAGCAGTAAATGAGTGGTCATAATATACATTGTCAGACTTTTCTTTCGGGATTATTTATTCAAAAGGAACGAGAGATTATTTTCAAAACCACAAGGGCAGTTTTGTGGAGTGATTCCTTTTTCAATGGATGATGTGCAGTATCTTAAGAAAGGCCACAGGTCCCTGTAGGTCTGTAGTTTGATGGCATCTCAAGACAAAGATTTAAGAGGAAGACACAAAGAAAACCTTCAGTACAAGTCCACAGAATGATTGATTTACAGTAGGAATTTTTAGTATGCTCCATTAGGTTTTGTCTTGTGTACTTTAACATATGGATTTATATTTTATTTGATCAGAAAAGGATTATCTGGAATGACCGAGAAAGAGGTTGTGACCTCCTCGTTCTTTTGATTAATACCATGAATTTTGTGTTCCTATATAGCTGCCCAGAGTTTTTACAGATGACATGGTTTAGCAAAAAGAAGCGGTAGCATAAAGAAGATGGATTCTGCAATTTAAAAGTTTAGGGGGAAATTGTGGTTCTTCACAGTCATCATTTTGTTTGAAGAATTTCCTGTTGCACTAAAAAATGGTTACAATGAATATAATATTTTAAAATAGATGTATGCCTTCACTAAGTACCAAGTGGAATTGTAAACAAAAAAATATACATCCAGCCCATCTATGTTCCAAATTTGCCTTTTCAGGACAATATATAGTCCCTTCCTGATATTCCTTATTTTTAAAGATATCCAATAGAAACCCAAGTTTCTCTGAAAGTGAGACTCTGCACCGACGAGATTTAGTACCAACTCGACAGCATAGAATGTCATCCTGTGAAGAAGAACACAGTGGTACTTTATGGTTATCGCTGTTAAAAGAAGTCTTCTTTTATAATGTGAAAATGCTGCTCAAGCTGCTTGAAAAATTCAACCAAATAATAAAAACCAAACCAAACCAAACCAAACCAAACAACAAAAAAAAACCAAAAGCAAAACCAAAAAACCCCAGTTGGTTTCATAGAGTGAAGAGAGTTTTTTTCGAGATCATTTGCTGTAAAACGTCACCTATCTTTAAAAAGATATAGAAGTGCCTCTTCTGTTATTTATAGCTCAGTTTTCTCCAAACATACTTCTGAGATGAACAATGCAAGGAGAACAAAAGCAAACAAAATCATTTGTGGTCTTAAATTATAAAATGCTAGTTCTGAAGCACTCAGGATCCCTGACTCAGTGTCTTTAATTTGAGGAGACAGATGCTGTGTGAAAGAACATATGGCAGACTTTACTCAAGACTGTGGAATTCTTTTCTTTCATTGTTTTGTGTCAGAATCTAAATAATCTTGATGTATGTGGGTTGTTTTCGGGGTTTTTGCTGCATATGTGATAAGAAAATGACATTAAATTTGTTTCCCTCAAGCTGAAAGTTGAATAAGGAAAAGAAATTTAAAAGAGTAAGACACTGGACTGTGCCAAATATCTGCCCAAATATCACTTTTGTTCTTGTGTGCAACAAAACCATATTATTTTAATCTCTTGGGGTACTTTTTAAGTACTGGATAATTCGTGGGTTTCTGAATGGACTTTTTTTACCTACTGGGCCAAACATTTTTTTATTCTGGATTAATGACCAACAGTTATTACAATTTGCCAGGTGTATACGAAAGGGTTTCATGCCGTTGCTGTTTCTGCATCACTGCAGATGGCACAAATTTGCCCTTTCAATATTCAGTTCAAACAGCTCTTTTGACTGAATCACCTCTTCAGTTCCCCAGTAAATTTCTTTTTCTACCTTGATCTTTTCCTTAATGTGTACAGGCCTATATTCTTTTCTCTGTAGACACTAAATTTCAAGCAGCCCTACAGGGCAAAACCCCAATGCCTTTTGGTAGAGCCAAGGTATCAGTCAAGACGAATTCTTCTTTTCAGCCTAAAGAACCAGACCTGAAAAAACCTGAGAAGCATATTAGGGATGAACAAAATATTCCTTCATTTGAGCTACTTCCCAGTTGATATCTCGTCTCTATTAAGCTGTCAGGTTTTTTTTCTTTCAAGTTCCCATTTAGAGATGTGCTTCTCAATGTGGCTGAAACTATTCTCTCCTGACAGGGCTAGGCAGCTCGGTTCAAAACCTAACTGAGATGCAGTAATTAGAGACTTGAATCAGTTGCTCACACATAGCTTTCTAGTGCAATGGAAGATGTTGCAGGATGCCGTGGTTTCCAGTTAGTGCTCCAGAACAGTATAGATACACCACAAATGCTATACCACATCTGCCAGACTTATCAAGATACCTTGGAAAACTTAGAGCTTCTAAGAAATTGGTAGGTACCTACTGTGCAGATGATCAAGTCAAGCCCCGGTTGTTTATGCTTAAGACACCTATAATTATTATTTATATCTCTACATGGGCTGCAAGAACCTGACTGAATCAAGCTGTAGGTGTCTAAACTTCCATTATAATTAGATGTCAGAAGATGCTCCAAGGACTGGAGCACCTCTCCTATGAAGATAGGCTGAGACATTTGGGGGGGTTCAGCCTGGAAAAGAGAAGGCTCCAGGGACCCCTTCCAGTCCTTAAAGGGTCTCCAGGAGAGATGGGCAGGGACTCTTGATCAGGGAGGGGAGCCATAGGATGAGGGGGAAGGGTTTTAAACTGAAAGAGGGGAGATTGAGATGAGATCTCAGGAAGAAATTCTTTGCTGTGAGGGTGGTGGAGAGCCTGGCCCAGGCTGCCCCATCCCTGGAGGTTTTCAAGGGGGGTTGAAACTGGATGATCTTTAAGGTCCCTTCCAACCCAAACCATTCTATGATTCTGTGATTGTAGTGGATACCCACTGATCACAACATTGGTATCTGTTATTTACTGAGATGCCTAGGTTAGCCAGGGCATAAATGCAGGCCTGTCAAATATGAAGCAGGATGTACAGGAAACTTGTGTCCATCCAGTCAGCCAGCAGGTGACAATGTGGAGTTCCAAATATGGGAGTAAAAATATCTTTAAAGGTGAACTGTTTTTAACTGTTAAGCAGGTAAACAGGAAAGAAAATACCCACAAGGAGGAAAAGGAAATCAAAGAATCTTCAGTGCAATTTCCAAATGAGCAGTGTTTGCTAAGGAACATTTTAAAGTTTACGTTTTTTAGAATGTCTTGCAGTTTGTCTAAAAGAAATACTTATCAACCATGTTTTGCAGTCCTTCTATACTTTTATTTCTCATGTCAGAAGCCATTGAAAAAAGTTTGGTGGAGTTTTAGGGCTGATCCTGCAGCCCAGTCCCCAGCCTGGTGCAAGGAGCCCACACTGTACACAGATATGCTGATTAAGTGGCTGAAGTAGAATTTAGTTACCCATGTGACACAGTAGCAGCGTATGCAAAACTACACAGGACTAGTAAATAAATAAATAAATTGGTCTGTATTTATCTGATCGCCTATGTCATCACAGCTTTCTCTTTTTAGTCACACCACTTCTGAGAATCTTGGGACATACATCGATTGTAACTGATGAAATTAAGTTAGGAAGTCTAAAATTTTATAAGGGCTAGGTAAATCTGATGAGTGGTCTGTGTATGTGAGTCTGCATCTTGCCCTTCCTAGCAGAGAGTGCTGAGTTTGCAATACTTTGTGAATCAGGAAATAAAAACACCTGGTTACAATTTACCACCATTTTCTTTGGCTGGGCTGAACAGCCAGTCTTGTGATCTTTTATTGGTCTTGAATTCCCTCATTAACTCTTTCAAAGACACTTTTTATTGCATTTTTTTTAAATCCATGACAATATAAGATGTCTGATACTATCACTGATTTATAAGAGCAGTCTTTATCATAAAGGACCAGACACCTCAGGTTTCCCAAGATGCTATTTTAACTTATAATAATATTCCCAGTAAATTAGGCCCAAGCTGTGCATTGTTCAGCATTGCATCTTAGGGCTACCAAGAGGTCATATACAATGAGGCTGTAAACTTACTTTTTCTCTTGCATGCATTGCTGGGCTTGCAAATTCTTGATTGAAGAGGGAAATCTCCCCAACTATTGCCATCCTGCTTAGTTGACCAGAAAGTCTATTCGTTGCCATACCACTTACCAGCATATTATTTCAAACTTAACCTTCCAAACCTAACACTCACAGTATCCTCTTTTAAAAATGAATGGATATTCACTTCATTTTATTCCTGCAGTGAGACGTTATGGCCCTGATTCAGAGTTGCACTCTGAGAGCTTTGCACTCTGTGGGCAGCCCACATGCGCAGAGCTTGGGACATCTTTGGAACTCTGATATTGCTAAAATTTTACATTAGGACAAGCTCCTTGCTCCTCTTGATTATATAGAATACAAAGACAATCTAATGTCATTTTTTTTCTCACTTAGATCGCAATTAGTTTATATGGAAAGTCTCCTTAGTGTGATGGTGCCATTTCCTAGAGCAGTAAGATGCAACAGTGCTTGAGGTCGTGGTTATCCTTAAAGGATTTGACAATACACCAGCCATTCCCTGAGCTTTAGATAGGATTTTATCATGCAAAGAAAGCTACAGGAGGCTCTTTAGATCCTTTTGGCTACATGTGAAGTAGACAGCAGTGACCTAACCCACTCATGTTCAGCTGGGCTGATCCAGAGTCTGAGTTGATGCTATAGATTACCCTATTGCTGCCATGAGCAAGAAAGTGATAAGGAATTCCCCTAGGAAGGCTAGAATGGCCAAAATAATTGCTTTATTTTCTTCTCAGCATGGCAGAGGGAACTAACTTCACAAACTGTTACAACAGACACGGCCAAGGAGGAAACCTCTACTTGTGCGTTTAGACGCAAGGACAAGGACAAGGGTCCTCCTACAACGATGGTCCTATGTGTGATGGCAGAAAAGAAAGGAGATGCTTAGATTAGCAACGAGTAGGGATGCTCCCATCTTAGTAACTGTTTTCTGTTCTCTCATGTGTTTCCTGAATAAATTAAGTACCATTCATTTTAACATTTTCATTATTTTCATTGACTATTTTCTCTCTCCTATATTTTTGAACCTTGAATATCAAGAGTGACCACAGCATTCATGTGAAACCTTTGACATGCTTCATCTATACTCTATACTATTGCTCTATACTTTAGACTATTAAGAACTTCACTCCAAGATTATGCATAAACACACAGAGGGAGTAAAATAATTAAAAAAAGACATTGTCACTGTGAATTATTCTGCTGACCTAAAAGCATCCTAGATTACAGAAGGCATGCTGACATGTCTCTTCACTCAGGTTCTTTCATTTTAACAGTTAACTTTTGTAAATTGCAATAAACAAATGAAATGCACTCTTTTTATTAATTGTTGCCAAGGTTCTAACATTTTCGCTTCTCCGCACATATTTTGTCCATAATTTTTTCTCCTGGGTGAGAAAAGAATGTGCTTTCCAGTGAAGAAACTGGCAACAGTTTATCAATATATTCTTGCAATTAAATATTCAGTAAGAAGGGAAAGCACATTAAGACCACCCTACATTTGTTCACTCTCTGGGGGACTCTTCAATTCCATGGTAACTTGGTATATGTCTCCACTGAAGTTTTCACTCCCACTTTTGAGTCAATCTTATAATTACTTCAGTATCATTTCAAGGCTTGTGAGCTCCTCATTAAAGAGATGGAGAGTTCTCCTACCAATAATGATCCTCTGAGTGAGTTATCTGCAACATCATTAATGGAAAAAAATGGCTTTATTTTACAGAAATAATTGGAAACATTGGCCACATGTGATAAAGTTGCATTCCATAATTATTTTGCCACATATGATGTATGTCCTTTGTTTCCTATTATGTTTGTGGAGGAATACTTACCTATATTTTATGGAGGTTATTTCAGAGAGACCCTAATTTATATTTAACAAATGTTTTTTTTCTGAGCCTGATTTGTTTTTGTCAATAGGATCCCTACTTAATATTGCTTAACTCTGTGTAATGCTTAGTTGATTTTCACAAGTGGAATTTATTCTGGATTTATAACAAAAGTTACAAGTCACAGCTACAGCTGTTCTTGACAGAACTCCAGCAAAAGAATCTCTGCTTGGAGAAATCAGGGCGGTCCAGCCTGTCCACTGATTTTCCTCTATTGTTCTGCTCAAGATATTGTGATCCCAAATTGCTGAATAATGTTCCCTCCTCCATTCACTAAAAAATTTAATTTCTTTGTTTTTAAATGCAGACACTTGTACAAGGCCATGTCTAGGCATAAATGTCCATTAAAAAATTACATCTATGTAAAAAGAAGTTCCTCCTCATTCCCTTCCCCTACAGATTCCCTCATCAGATTCCATAGATCCATGGACCCCACCTCCAACGTCACAGACCATCAGGTTTACATCTTTATCAGTAACAAAGTCCTGCTTTGCCTGCAGTTTCTTGATAGCCCATCAATTAGTGTGACTGATGAGGTTTGTTTCTTGTCTTTGTCTCCCTTATATTTGTCAGGTTTGTGTCTCTCTTTTCTGTATGGGTTCCCTCTTTTCCCTCTCACCCCATGGTATAAGGGCTTGGATCATATAATCTTAATGAAATAAAGACCCCCGCATCCCACACACTCACGAGTTAGTGTGACTGACCAGTCTTGATTTCATTATTACCTCCCATATTTGTTGGTCAGGTTTGAGATCCTGTATGCTCTTGTTTATGACTTCCTCCTTTTATTATCCCCTCTTCCAGTGAAAAACTCCTTGACCAAACACCCTTCAGGCAGCAGACAATCACTCTTTCCACATAACAGAACAAATCCCTTTCCTCAAGTAGAGGGAAATGTTCCTCTACTCTCTACTGTTTTCACTGAATGGCTGAGGGGGGAAGTGATCACTGGAGGACATCTGGTCCAACCCCCCTTGCTCAAGCAGGGCCACCTACAGCTGGTTGCCCAGGACCATGTCCAGATGGATTTTGAATATCTCCAATGAGGGAGACTCCAAAACCTCTCTGTGCAACCTGTGGCAGTGCTCTGTTACCCTCACAGTAAAAAAAAACATTTCCTGATGTTCAGACAGATCCTGCTGTGTTTCAGTTTGCTCCCATTGCCTCTTGTCCTGTCACTGGGCACCACTGGGAAGAGATTGGCTCCATCTTCTTTACCCTCTCCATTCAGGTATTTATATACTTGAAGGAATTCATAGAATCATATGGGGCTGGAGGGGACCTCTAGAGATCATCTAACCCAAATCCCCATTGGAGTGGGTCCACCCATAGCAGGTTTTAACATGTGAAAACTTCCTCCAATTATGTTCATAAATTCATGCAAAACATGAAAGATACAGGAAGCTTAACACCAGAAATTGTACGTGCTTTTCATATTGCAATGTTTTTACTAGCAAACATCTTTGTGTGTGAAGTCAGTTATCTTAAATTTTCAGAACTTTCAAAACCTTTCACTGAGTCAGCATTAGTCTAGTTGTTCTGAAAACTGGTGGTTTAACCAAGGTGTTTAACCGTGGTTCCAGAAACATGACTTCAGACATAAAATTAGGAGTTTGTAGTGAAAGTACTGGAATTGGAGTTACTCTAAAAACTATTACAAAACTGTAAAAAACCCCTACTTTCAAATGTCACAAAATACTTCAGGTATATTACTGCAATGCTTATTGAAAGATCAGAAAGTCTAATTTCTAGTTTTAGGAAAAAAAACCCAAACTAAATACAGTTAAAAACATAACATGGTATTTGTTATTTAAAACTCTTCTAAAACTGTATTTGTTGCACACAGTTATATTAATGTCAGCTATACCCTGAAGACTCAGGTTTGGCCACATAAAAGTTTCTTTTCTGAAGCAGCAGTAACTTAACAGTTACAATTTAGGAAGGAAAAACAAAACCAACACAAAGCTGAAAAAAAAAAAAAAAAGGTCCTGTGATTTTTTAAGTCTGTCTTTGAGGTTTCACCTTGGGGCAAGTCTGGTGTTAATGTGTTTTTCATCCTCCTGGCTGTGCCCTCGCTGGGGCCTATTTACATGAACGAAAATCAATTTTTGAAAGCCAAAATCAGGCAAAACATTCATTTAATTTCATGCTATTTTAACATGTGCCTTGCAGAAATGATGAAGTCAGGAAAAAAATAGCCCCAAATCCACCAGTGAGGCCCCTTAAACTACATTTGTTTGAATACTTTGGCTTTACGAGGGTAAGTTTTAAAACAAGATTTGCAGAACAAAAGCAATCTGAGCTGCAGTTAAGCAAGATACACAGGGCTGCAGCTGATATTTTCTTGTGCAACGCTTTTAATTCTCACATAGTAGGTGTTGTTGATGGATATGTCATAGATCAGCACTTCTTGGATATTTCAGTGGTCAGAGGAGTTTAGAAGTATTGAAACTGGAACATTGTGGTATTTCTTGTGCCAAATCTGGTGTTACATTTAGAGGTGCTCATCATGCGCAAGGAAAAATTGCAAACGTTATGGAATTAATGATCCCGCCCGTTAACCCCCTGCGATGTTGTAACTATCTGGAATGAAGGTAGGAGACTTCTTAGAATAAATATTGATCATTTACTTCGCATCAGATTTCTGCTTCTGAGGGCTGACCACAAGCCAAACAACATAAAAGCAGTGGGTTTTGGCGCTCAGGGGCAGGAAGTATGACTGACGTTGGGATTGACAGGACAGGCTGCAAGAATTAAAAAAGGTTATTTTCAAGAAACACACAAAAAAATTATTTCTAGGTACTAACATGTAAGGTTTTCAGTATAAATTTTACAGGTAAATTGGTGTATGTTTAATACAGGTTGAAAAAAAATCCTCTAGCGTTACCTTTGGACAGTGATTAGAAATAGTCCCGTGGATTTAGACAGTACCTTTCATTTGCCTGCTAGAATATAGGGTAACCACAGATCTCAAATGTTATGGGGGTAAAGAGATGTCCTCAGCATCCTGTGGAATCAAGTTCTAAATGTAATTTAGGCAGAGATGCTTCAAAATGACTTTATAGTTTTTCAGGTTGCTGAGAACTGGGAAGAAAGGCACTAAGACTCACCAATACGGTAAGTACCAAACATGGGACAAAAGGGATTTTTCTTTTAAGTATTTATTACTCCTTTGTTCAGTCTGAATTATGATTTAATCACCTGTAGTTAGGTTTGCAAGAAAAAAATTCTGTTGATAAAGGGAATGTGTAATGATTTCCCGAATTTAAGTATAAAGGAATACTGCTCATGTTCCCAGCCAAGAGCACCTTTATTGCTGGCAATAAAAAACGGGTTTTGGCTAGCGAGTGCTTCTGTTGCTTTTTTATCTGGTACCTGCACACAGGTTAGAGGAACAGAAAAATGCAAGGAAAACCATTTTGGTAACAATAATTCTTAAAGGGTGGGTGTCAGGAGGATGGGGCCAGTCTTTTTTCAGTGGTGCCCGGGGACAGGACAAGAGGAAATGGGCACAAACTGGAACACAGGAAGTTCCATCTGAACATGAGGAGGAACTTCTTTGCTGTGAGGGTGGCAGAGCCCTGGAAGAGGCTGCCCAGGGAGGTGGTGGAGTCTCCTTCTCTGGAGACATTCAAACCCCCATGGACACCCCCCCATCCTGTGGGACCTGCTCTGGGTGACCCTGCTCTGGCAGGGGGTTGGACTGGGTGATCTCCAGAGGTCCCTTCTGACCCCAACCATTCTGTGATTCTGTGGTCTGAATGCCTAAGTGCTTTCTAAAGTATAGTGGGTTTTACTAAAGCCTCCTCAGGCAACTACTGTATATTCCTACAGTTTTAATTATTTAATTAATACTGCCTGTTGTGAAGAAATTTGGCATCTATTCATTCATTTTTCAGAAGCTCTACAGGCTTCCAGTCTTAGTCTTTTATCCCTTCTGGACGATTTTGTGAATTGTGCTGAACGTCAGGGCTAGCAGCAACAATATAATACAAAGCAGGAGACAACTGCTGTTAGAATGAATTTCCTTCTGGATATTTGTACACCGTAGCTCAGCTTGAGGTACATCTACAGGAGCAAATAAATAAAAAAAAGCACCAGAAGGTATGCAAATGAAACAACCTGTTTAAGAGCTCAGTGCCGCACCGATACAATTATAAACGTACATATCTATCACAGTTTTGAGAGAAAACTGATAGCATATCTCTAATTACAAAAGATGTTTCCATGTTAATACCTAAGTACCTTTAAAAAGCCACCTTGTACTTTATGCTTTAGCTTCCATTTCTCTGTTTATATGTTCTGCTCCTTTTTCCATCTCTATGAGATCAATGTTCTGCCACATGTTATAATCCATCCTTTTCTTTCTGTGTACGTACAGGACTTAGCAGTCTGTCTGTGCAGTCTCATCTGGTGGACAAGAAGCTCAACATGACGTGACAGCGTGCACTGTCAGCTCAGAAAGCCAACCCCATCCTGGGCTGCATCCCCAGCAGCGTGGCCAGCAGGGCCAGGGGGGGATTCCGCCCCTCTGCTCCGCTCTGGAGAGACCCCACCTGGAGCTCTGTGTCCAGCTCTGGAGTCCTCAGCACAGGAAGGACATGGACCTGTTGAAGAGGGTCCAGAGGAGGCCACAAAGATGCTCCAAGGGCTGGAGCCCCTCTGCTGTGAGGACAGGCTGAGAGAGTTGGGGTTGTTCAGGCTGGAGAAGAGAAGGCTCTGGGGAGACCTTAGAGCCCCTTCCAGTCCCTCAAGGGGCTCCAGGAGAGATGGGGAGGGACTCTTGATCAGGGAGGTGAACCAAAGGACGGTTTTAAACTGAAAGAGGGGAGATTAGATGAGATCTGAGGAAGAAATTCTTTGCTGTGAGGGTGGTGAAACCCTGGAACAAGTTGCCCAGGTTTTCAAGACCAGGTTGGACGGGGCTTTGAGCAACTGTTTCTAGTGGGAGGTGTCCCTGCCCAGGGCAGGGGGTTGGAACTCGATGATCTTTAAGGTCCCTTCCAACCAAAACTATTCTATGGTTCTATGATTCTTTTAGGGCTGAATACAGAGTACTCTGGAGGCACATGGGACCTTACGCATCTGATAAGGTTTTTTTTTTTAAACATTGACTATGCTGAGACTGGTTATCTGCAGGTGGTCTAGAAGGCAACTATATAGATAAGATATAATAAATACACAAAAATCATGACGCTTGTGACTGATATAGAGCTTGCTCAGTCCATTGGTTCTCATCGACGTTGCTGCAATTCAAGCTGCAGTGGTAGAAACTATGAAAGAGAGGCTTTTACTGCTGTAACAGTATTTCACCAAACCAATATTTCATTCATTTTGATGGCTTCCTTAGGTCAATACTGACATGCCAGATTTTTTGCTGTAAAATGACAGTGTCTTGGGCTGTTCTGTTTTATTTTATTTAATGAAAAGACTAAATTTTGTTCACCAGTCAGTGTGATGACAACTATTTCATTTGCCTTAATTGTCTTGGAAATACAAATTCAAGTGAATAGTTTAGAAGATGAGTTATTCATAGGTAAAAATACTCTATGAGGATTATTTATGGTGTTATTTCCATGTTCCTGGCTTCAGTTTCCTATTGGAAATGGTGAAGCTTGCTGTGTTCCAGTGTTTATACTTTCTATGCAAATAACAGGATACTCTTCGTATAACACTACTAAATTTAACCTCAGAAGCAATACTGGCTAATAGTGTTTTCAAAGAGAAAAGTAATAAATACCATGGTAGCAGTCAATCTGGCAATTTAAAATAATGTGCTAGAAAATACTGCCTTTTGTGTTACCCTCGAAATGATAAATGAATATACCGTATTATGGTCTAAACTATAAAAATTAATTCAGGGATAAATATTTTACTGTATCAACCACTGAAGAATCTTTTTCATGGCATAAGTACCATAACAGCTCATGTGCCTGATTGGGAGCCCTTGGATGTGACAAGTTGTTCCTTCAAAGAGCAGGACTGAGCACCTGAGCATACACGTAGGAATGAGGTAAGACCTGAGTTCTGAGAGAGTTTCTCTCACTGTTTTTCAGAGATATTCTCTGTCAGAGATATTCTCTGACAATGCCTCCAGGTATCATGTAGTTTTACTCTGGAATAAACTGATGCCCATTGAAGTCTCACAGTAACAAGGAGTGTTGAAGTTAAGGTGCAGACCCTGGGAAGTTTCTACATTTTTGTTTTTTTTATAACAAGTTTATCCACAGCTCTATACTAGTAGATAGCATTCTATGGTTCATTGCATAAGGATCTTTGATAGCTAAGAAACATTTTGAATGATAGATGAAACATTCTGCTTAATGACCTAATAATAATATGTCTCCCTGCGATAATCAGTGAAAGTATCCACATTTCGGCTGCAGAGCAGAGATGGTAATAATTCAATGACAACGATAGTTTGATCTGACTGGAACTAACAACTATTAGGAGTAGAGAACCTATTTATCTTTATTGCTTCAACTTGAGCCATACAAACCTGATAAACGGTTCTGTCATGGGAAGCTCAGTGTCACCTACCAGTACCACCAAATATTTCAGCTCAGGAGACAAAACCTGTTCTGCATTCTGATTCACAGCGCATTTCCTTTGGTTATGGATCACTACCCCAACAAGGGCTGACAACCCGACAAAGTTTCTTGCAATAATCCAGGAATCTGCTCCTGCTGACTGTTCTCTCAAAAGTGGAAGATTTTTTGTGGTTGTCCACACACTGGCTTTGAATTTACCACACATATATAAGTATAGCTTACTTTCTGGGATGTTTTTTGTTTCTTTCCTGCTGTGGGCAAAGACATCATATCTGGGGGTATTGGTTGACCGTCAACTGAACATGAGCCAGCAGTGTGCCCAGGTGGCCAAGAAGGCCAAGAGCATCCTGGCCTGTGTCAGGAAAAGTGTGGCCAGTAGGACCAGGGCAGTGACTGTCCTCCTGTAATGGGCACTGGTGGGGCCATTGAGGGGCTGGAGTGGTTCCAGAGAAGGGCAAGGGAGTTGGTGAGGGGTCTGGAGCACAAGTCTTGTGAGGAGCGGCTGAGGGAGCTGGGGGTGTTCAGCCTGGAGAAAAGGAGGCTGAGGGGAGACCTTCTCACTTTCTCCAACTCCCTGAAAAGAGGGTGTAGCCAGGGGGGTCGGTCTCTTCTCCCAAGGAACAGGCAATGGGACAAAGGAAATGGCCTCAAGTTGCACCAGGGGAGGTTCAGATTGGATAGTAGGAACAATTTTTACATGGAAAAAGTTATTAAGCATTGGAATGGGCTGCCCAGGGAAGAGGGTAAGGCACCATCCCTGAAGGTATTCAAAAGCCGGGCAGCCATAGTGTTTAAGGACATGGTTTAGTGATGGTTTTTGTCAGAGTTGGGTTGATGGTTGGACTAGATGATCTTAAAGGTCCCTTCCAATCCAGGCAATTTTATGTTACTATGATTCTATAATCCTGATTATACATCTCCTTTCTGCACCTATTTAAACCCAAGCCCATCATTCTGAATGTCGGTGATTAAAACTGCAGAGAGAACTCCAGATGTCTGTCTCATGCTTTGCATTGCTGACAATTGTATTCTCCCATTCAGCTGAAAATATTTTGGAAATATCTTAGTACCACAAGTGAACTTTTCAGATGCACTTTATTGATGGTTCAAAGTAATTTTTCAGTGTTCATACTAAATTTGATTCCCTTAGAATATTTTATGTGAAGTTGAGTGTTCTTTTACAAAAAGTGAAATTTTATCAGAGCCACGCAACTGGCTTTGTATGCCCTACTTTTTCTAAATTTGTGTCAATTTCACATTTACTGCCCTTTCTCTAATTAAATTAATTAAAAATCCCAGATATTAGAACTGATCTTTATGTGCAAGTTTCTTCCTTCTGTACTATAAAAAAAAAGATTACCTGATCCCCCGTACTTCAGTGTGCTGAGGTCTTTTTGTATTGATGCCACTGAGGATGAAGTAATTAGACCTCATTGAATTAGACCAATTAGGGTTTTGCGGTTGATGTGCTTTGCCCTTAACCTGAGAAGGAAGTCTGGGCAATCAATATTTATTGGAACTGAGGCTGCTTTATAACATTACTGCAACAGGACACAAAGCGGCTTTGAAAGTAACAGAAATTCTAGTAAAGTTCCAGAAATCATGTTTTATAGAGATAAGAGACACATGGAGAAGGCCTCTCCATGGTAAGTGAAAGAAAACTGGGCAAGGAGAGAGGTATTCCAACAAATTTTAAAATTAAGCCAAATCTGTTTGGATTTGTGATATTAAAATCTTTTGCCAGAAAATCACTCTGTGCAATCGTCAGTTGGGAACATTGAATTGCAAGTAACTGAAAGTTTTTTTACCCATTATGTTGGGTAACAGGATCAGATATTTGAACTTTGCCTTTAAAATAAGATGCAACTGAAATAGGTGATATTTTAATTTCTTAGGATTGGGCCATTGTCACTCAAGGTGATGAATGGGTTCATTCAGAATAGCAGATGAACAGGCTCACTGGAAATAGTACGAGCCACTTCCCGAATACTGTCTGAATGGAACTCTGGGACGGGACTGAATGAACCTTGCTGAAAGGCTTTTCTTCACTAACTGTAATCACAAGGGTCTGGGTGTTTTTACAGATTTGGGTTGATGACAGAGAAAGAACAGGGACATAACAGGCATAATGTAAGACAACTTCAGGGCCTCTGGTCTCTGATGGCATTCCCAGTAGGAATGAGAAAAACCCAGGACTTGGGGGCCAGCTCTGGGTTTCAGAGGAGAGTTCTCACTGGAAAGAGCCCTGGGAGACTGGAAGGAGACACTAGGAATTAAACTAGAAAAATAGTAACTCAGGGAAACAGAACTGTGGATCTCATCTTGGTAAATAAGAAGAGTTGAATCAGAGGCATAAGTGACTCAGTTGGCAGCACATTGCTCTGAAAGGAACAGCCTTCAATAAATTTGATACTACCTAATTTTTCAGAATGGAATATGGGAATAAAAAGCTTGATAGTATTTTAAGTCCTAAACTCACAGTTTATTTTTACATGTTCAGTTGCCCTGTCTGCACTTTTCTGTGAGTTTGTTATATGTTCCCCTCTTATCAAAGACAGTGGTATCAGTTGGTATTTCTCAACCTGAGTTACCTTCATTGTAAATACTGGTGTAACCCATTTACTTTCAGAGGGCTGAAAGGACATTGTAAATTACTCACTTCTCCATTTGCACGTATTCTTTTTTTTTGCTCTGACTTTTCTTGCATTTTACCCAAAAAAGCACTATTTGCAGAGGTAGAGGCGCATGGGAAGAGGTAGTGACAAATGTGTTGCTTTGGTTTTAGGATGCCAAAGTCTGAAGCAACCCTCAGTGTAAATCAGAGGAATTCTGAGTTTGTGGTAATTTACACCACCCATTCATAGTTAAGAACATACCATGATCCACCCCAGTTCTCATGGGGATTTTCTTCAGTCTCTAGCACTGTTGTCCCCTATTTAAAATACCCACAATTTTTTTCATGAAACTGTGACTTAAAAAAACACTTCCTCCTCTCTGCAGGATAAGATCCTTGTATTGGGTGTTGTAAAGACAACAGCATGGAAAATATACTGTAGGAAAGGAGAAGTTCCTTCTAGATGCAGAAAGGTAGAGGAAGTACCAGAGATGGGACCTGACTTTTAATTCAGCTGTTCCCTGGTGCTACAGAAAAATTCTTTGCATTCAGAGAACTCCACCTGCAGCCTTGGTCCATCTGCCTCTGGAGTAACCAGCATTGACCATGTTTTATGCTCACCTCAACTCGTAAAGAGAGCTCCATCCTGTCAAAAGAACAGATTTAATTACTACTGAAATTATAATAATACCAATCATAGTAAATTCTAATCTTCAGTCTTGATCTGAAAAATGTTTGACTCTTTCTCCATTAACTTTATCTGTCTGGCCCAATTCCCATTCCACCATTTCTTTCTATTAAAATTCTCCTTGCAAGTCTCTTGCAACAAAAAACAAGACTTAGGATCTTCATGGGTAACCCAGATACAGGTGGAATTTAACTGCTGTTGTTCAGTCTTAGGAAAAAAAGGTACACGTATTGCCCCTTAACCAATCTACAGCTCGGTGAGATAATTTTTGTTTGGATAGTGCTTTTTAAAACACTACTCTCTGATGCTACACTATGTCAGGTGCTTTTTGAATATTTAAAAGCTACCTGTTTTGTCAATGAAGTTTGCCTTACTTATTGCAAAAACAGAATTTCAACTTTATCATAACACTTCCACTTTGTCTTACCTGCTAAATATCTTGACTTTAATCCTTCCCCCGAGGTATATGTCTACTTGATCCTATGAAATGTTTTAAAGATTTTTCTCCTCAACTAAGGAGTCTTTATTTTTTTCTCTACCCTCAGGCTCTTTTTCAACTAATGACACTATATGAGCCAGAATGTAGTCCCTCAGGATCTCTCCAGAGACTAAAGACTTTTAAAATCAGCCTGAAAAATTCTGTAATTTAAAATCTCACTTCATGTATAATTCCTTATTGTTGATTTTGAATCCTCAAACGTTAAACCTGTTAAAATATATTTAACTTTAGATGGTTATGGTGCATTAAAACTTGGCTCACCATTTGGAATAAATTTTTCTTTCTTTTTTCTTCTTTGTTAGTATGCCACTTTTTTGTATATCTGTTTGCAAGATTATATTAAATATATCCCCTCAAAGTCCTTATAAAAACAGTATGAAACTGCAAAATAAATATAGTTATGCTATATGCTTTATAGCATAAGGTTTTTTTAAATTATAACTGACTTTTCATTATAATCTGATACCTTTGAATGATATATTATTGTCACAAAAAAGCTTAACATTTGCAAACACAAAAAATCACAATCTATTAGAGAATGAATCCCCTATTAATTTCCTGGCAATTTCTCACTAATTCAGAGTATAGATCCAGAGCATGCTGTGTCCATTTTTTGACTCATCTTTTTCTCAAACAGATTTGTACATCATCCCTTTAAATTTATGTGCACACACACACACACAATTTGAAACAACACAGCTGTGATTTCAGGGCTCTGCCATCATATGTAGCACACAGCTGAAGGTTCTGCATTTCTTTGAATTATTTTTTTTTTACCTGAGTGTACAGGAATCTGAAACCAAATTGATGGCTATGAAGAAAAATGAAGACATTGCAAAGCAAACCCCCAAGGTTCAAAGGCACAGTATTTATTATCAGTGTGTCCAGCACCTGAGCCTTCCCTGCTCTCTGCTATTACGTCGTGTGGGATGGATAAATATGGAACTACTCAGGGTTTAGTTTATAGAGTGCTGCATAAAAACACTGAATAGATCCCTCCAAGACTTAGTTATTGAAGACTACTCCCAGCGAGCCAATACTCTGATAGTTCATATTAGGTGAGCGTATCTTTTTCAAGTAAGCCTTACATATTCTCTCAAAAACAATTTAGCAGAGTGTATTTGAAACTGCAAGGTTGAAGCTCAGAAAAAAACCCACCCTCAAAACCTTTTCCTGATAAATGCTCTACAACTTGTTTGAAAGAACATCCTAAATGCGTCTTTTATAAACTGCTGCGAAATCAAACTCAATTTTCAATATGGTAGGTCAATCTGTTCATGAAAACATCTTTTTTGAGTTTAAGTGTTTTCAGCTCCTTAGTCACACTGCCAATGAGATAACTAAAAATCCCAGAGTTTTAGCAGATTTACGGATTGCTGCACATCACGTCATTTTTTATGCCATTCATTTGATGTAATTAATTACTGGATAGCAGATTTTTGAAAGAGGGAGAACTTTCATGTTTGACAAGAGTTGCATGACCATAGCAGGGCAGTGCTGACTACCCACAACTTCCTAAACTCTGGTTCTATTAACCCAGGAAAATACTACATTGGCCATTTTCTGGCAAGGAAGTTTTCTTAAAAAAAAAATTATTCTTTATTAAAAGAAATTACTTAAATTAACAAGAGGAGAAGTGGTCTTTACTATAATGAAGGGTTTCCTTATTAAGTTCCACCTGTGAATTAATTGCCTTGACAAAGGAACAAAGAACCCGGAACAGGCTGCCCAGAGAGGTGGTGGAATCTCCTTCTCTGGAGACATTCAAAACCCACCTGGACAAGTTCCTGTGCAACGTACTCTAGGTAGACCCACTCCGGCGGGGGGGTTGGACAAGATGATCTCCAGGGGTCCCTTCCAACCCCATATGATTCTATGATTCCCTAATAAGTCTCATCCTTGTAAGTTAGATGTCTTTATCTAGACACAGCCTGTCTGTGTGTACAAATTCCTCAGCATGGAGTTTTTTAAGGATATAGTAAGGTAACAAGGATCTGAATTCTCAATGAATCAGGGAAAAGTAAGGGTGGGTGACGGAAGGAAATCTGGCTGCATGCTTAAGCAAAACACAATACGCACAGCAAAGCTCGGTTCCTCAGAATGTTCTTGATTTCTTCAGACAGCAGGGGATGCCAGTATTCCTACCACTTAAAGAAAAGCTTTGTAGAAGTTTTGCCTGCCTCATTGTTTTCAATAGGATTAAGTCAGGTATCAGTTTTCCCATATTCTTCAAAGACGTTATTTATCGCAAAGTCTTTGCATCCTGTTCGCCAAATGAACTTAGTCCAAAATAACATCCCCGAATGACCGACTCCGTAATTCACAACTCGCTTTTAGCTGATGTGATCTGATACAAACTCAGAGTGTTAAATTCAATGAGGGAATAGACTCTGGGTCTGCAGAGAATTCTTGAAGACAGCACAACATTAACCAGTTTTGCGCCCTGATACTGTTGGTGGGCAACAGCCACTCCTAGATAACTGGGATTCTGCAGGTATTTTGGGCTGCTACTTCTAAAGGAAGAAGGAACATAAAAACACACATTCCTTTCTCGTGCCTCAGCTGCACATATATTCCTCAGGCAGCCCACTAAAGGAGGAATGCAGCACTCTTACAGAGACCCAAACAACGGCAAAAACAGCTGAAACAAAACCAGAATAAAATTTTGCTCCCAGTAGCTGACCCATAAGAAGTCACTGGAAAATAAGACGGAATAAGGGAGTCTAATTGGGAGGGGAGTTGTTTATTTTTTGTTTTCCTTCAAATGACTGTGATTGACCTGGAAGAGGAAGGAAAAAGAAATTATGCTCAGAGCTTCTCCTTAGAAAAATTGTATCCAACTCTTGTCTGGTTAAAACTTAGGACAACTGCTGATATCAATTAGACTAAAACCAGAGCGAATGAATCACTGAAAGTTTGATTAATCAGGTAGCGTAGGGTGTGTCACTGGTATGATTCAGAAAAAATTTAATCTCATAGCATTTCCAAAAAGAACATATATGGCAAAATGGCTTATTTACACCTAGAATACAAGGAACAATGCTGCAATGTTTTGCTTCCTTCTATTTTTTTTTGCTATAACAGATAAACAGTGGGAATAAAATGCATGGGAAAAATAATTTTATACGTCTTTATTTTGGAAAATTAATTTAAATCACAAAGCGTGAAATATAACACGCAATCAATTAAAGCATTATACCAGTATGGGTAATGTGCAAAACAGATTTTCTCTACTCTGAATTTCACTTTATATAAAATCTTTATCTTCTGCACCTAGAACAGGAAATATCAGAATATATTCATATGTAAAGATGTCAGATTCAACATTTATAGCAGTGCCCAATATACAGTTTTAGATTCAACTGTGGTTTTCTCCATCTAAAACAAATTTAAATGTTAAACACTCTGTGTTATTATGAAGCGGCCTATGAAAACTCAACTGTCAACATAAAAACTGCGAGATATGCAGTCCCTGGAGCACAGGCCTCTAAAATATAATGGTTTTCATTTTCACTGTGTTTCAGTTTTGCTTCACGCGAACCAAATTTAAAGCTTTTTTACTGGAAGCATTTGGTTGAAATGCTATCTGTATAGAATTCAATGTGCCCGTGATTGTTTTAGAGTCACCCTCTTGCTCCACGTTCTCCCAAAGTTAAAACAGCAGCAACGTGTAGCTTCTGTGCCTATCGCAGACAGTATCAAGGTCTTTGCAGATTTTTCTCCCCTGTAACTGTGATATAAAACTGAAACTTGGTCTCAAATCCTTCAGTGTTTATAACACAGACTAGTGCGGTTTCCAGATGTATCAAAGGGCCCAGTCTGCAGGCACATTCGTGATTTGGGTTAGTTTTACCACCAATATAATGTTTATTGCTCGAGAATTATTACCTTAATGCAAACACGTGCGCACACCAATTGCTGGTGTCTGTTTTATTGTGTGCTGCGGTTTGGCCTGGGTGTGCCCAGGATTAGTCTCTGGATAAGAGATCAGGTTATCCCAGCGCAGCGCAGCACGTAACCCTTTAGCATCTGAATCTGCCCCACAATTTATGCAGCCTTGCCTTCAGAATTAGATTTCGGGGCTGAGGTGCTGAAAAGCAGTCCTGTGGAAAAAAACCTGGGAGTCCTGGTGGACAACAGGATGCCCAAGAGCCAGCAATGTTCCCTTGTGGCCAAGGAGGCCAATGGCATCCCGGGGTGCACCAGGAAGAGCATTGCCAGCAGGTGGAGGGAGGTCATCCTGCCCCTCTGCTCTGCCCTGGGAAGGTCCCATCTGGTGTTCTGGGTCCAGTTCTGTGCTTCCCAGTTTAAGAAGGACAGGGAACTGCTGGAAAGGGTACAGCATCAGGCTACAAAGATGATGAGGGGACTAGAACATCTCTCTGATGAGGAAAGGCTGAGGGACTTGGGGCTTTTTAGTCTGGAGAAGAGAAGGCTGAGGGGGCATCTGATCAACACCTATAAATACTGAAAGGGTGGGTGTCAGGAGGATGGGGCCAGGCTTTTTTCAGTGGTGCCCAGGGACAGGACAAGAAGTAACGGGCACAAACTGGCACATAAGAAGTTCCACCTAAACATGAGGAAGAGCTGCTTTCCTGTGAGGTTGGCAGAGCCCTGGGAGAGGCTGCCCAGAGAGGTGGTGGAGTCTCCTTCTCTGGAGACATTCCAAACCCGCCTGGACACGTTCCTGTGGGACCTGCTCTGGGTGACCCTGTTCTAGCAGGGGGTTGGACTGGATGATCTCCCAACGTCCCTTCCAACCCCCACCATTCTGTGATTCTGTGATTCTGTGATTCTGTGATTTGAGTCAAGTCTGCTGCATGCAATTACCTTGATGAGATAGCTGGGGGTGTTTGCTTGTACAGTCACTGTTGAGATAATAATTCTTTTAATTTTTCAGAAGTAGAATCCAATTTTTTACTTAGTTTGTGTCATTCAGCAGCTTGTGTGAAGACCCTGCAAATCATGCCAGCCTTAAGATACTGTCTTTGAAGATATTTTGTCTTCCTAACAACTAAATAGCAAGCTACAGAAGTTCCATGCTGTACTGTCTGATAGACAGTGGAGACAAAAAGAGTAAAATATAGCTAATTCCCAGCCAATTGCTTTAAGAACAAACAGACCCTATCTGTTTTCAAGCCATAGTCAGTGGTCATTCTGTAACCAATGTCCCAGCCAGTTTTGCAGGAGCTGTTTTTTTTTTTTCATTTTGGAGTCGACTGTGTAAACAGTAATTCTTTATAATAGTATTTACTTGCTAGTGAGAAATACAGCCAGGTTAAACAGAACATGTCTATCTTTTTTAAAAAAATGTTTCTCTTTGTTTTATAATTTAGTTTTGCTGGGCAAAGCTAATTTAAAAACACAAATCAGATGCCAGGGAAAAAAATACCCCAAAGGCTCTGTACTTGGAAAATGTATATTACTTTATTATTAGCTCCCATAAAATTAGCAACCTGTATTTTTCAGTCTGGCTTCTCAGAAAACAATTGCTCTTGATAGCTGAAAGATTAAACTAACATACGGATATGGAAAAGAAAATAAATGGGAATGTTGTTACCTTTTGCAATAGTGTTTTCACAAAACCCAAAAAGCTTGATTCAGAGAATTTAAATATTCAAAATCAGTAATGAGATCTCATAGATTTTGATCAGGTTCTTATTTTAAAAGTCAAGTTTTGAGTCTGAAAAATAAAGCTGGAACATGGTTTTGGACAATGTGTCTAACTATTGATTCCAAAAAGGAAAGGGAAAACAAAGTGTCTTGAATATCAGTTTAAATAGGAAAACAAGTCATAAACATTCCTTTCTTGACTACCATTCTTAAATTTGTAGTGCGGCTGAAAAGTATTGCTTGAACGAGTTAAAAAAATAAAAATCGGTATTTGTGGTTGCAGTTTTGTTCCTTAAGATAATTTCCAGGTTAACTTTCTTCAAAGGCCATTTGCATTCCAAAGTCGATATTTTTGCTTGTACGTTTCTTTAACAGTTTGCAAAAATGTCTAGACTTCTATTTCAAATACCTTTCTTATGTTCCAGCTACATGAATAAGCACATTTTTGTGCTTAAACCTAACATTTTCTAGCAGATTAGGCATGTAGGAATGTTAAATATTTTACATTGTCAGTAAATACCTCATTCATAAGTTCATAAAACTGCAATAACATTAATAAAGTATAGCAATAATGTCCTATTAATTATACAGTGAGTTAGTACAAACAGGCAGAAGAGGAAGCCACAACAGGCCTGAGTGTTTCACCAATATTCATGGCAACAGGTTGTTTGCATTTGGGGTATATGTCTAAATCAAGGACCCTCAACTCCAGCCATAGTCCTCGGAAAGGGCTGTGCTCCTTCAGAGACCGACTCTAAAATTAGTCTCTAAATTGGAAAGGCATGGATTTGGTGGATGGAACTGGGTGGATGGCCACACTCCAAGGGCTGCGGTCAATGGATTGATGTCCAAGTGGAAGCCAGTGATGAGTGGTGCTCCTCAGGGGTCAGTACCAGGACTAGTGCTGTTTAACATCTTTGTTGGAGACTTGGACAGTGGGATAGAGCGCACCCTCAGCAAGTTGGCTGAAAACACCAAGCTGTGTGTCACGGTCACCACGCTGGAGGCAAGGGATGTCATCCAGAGTGGCCTGGACAGGCTTGAGAGGTGGACCCATGCAAACCTCATGAAGTTCAACCAGGCCAAGTGCAAGGTTCTGCTCCTGTGTCCCAGCAATCCCAAGCACAAATATAAGTTGGGTGGAAAATGGATGAAAAGCAACCCTGAGAAGAAGGACTTGGGAGTGTTGGTGGACGAGAAGCTCGACATGAGCAGGCAACATGCTCTGGCAGCCCAGAAAACCAACCACAGCCTGGGCTGCATCCCCAGCAGCATGGCCAGCAGGGCAAGGGAGGGGGGGTTCTCCTCTCTGCTCTGCTCTGGGGAGACCCCATCTGGAGCTCTTCGTCGACCCCATCTGGAGCTCTTCGTCCAGCTCTGGAGTCCCCAACGTAAGAAGGACATGGACCTATTGGAAGGGGTCCCGAGGTGGGCCACAAAGATGTTCAGAGGGCTGAGTTTCAACAGTGGGTTTAAAGGCAGAGCCAGAAATGATAGGAGGAAGATACACACCCATGATTAGAATGATTACTCTGTGTCTTTTGGAAAAAGTAATTCACACTGATTGAAATAGATTGTCTGGTAAAGAAATAAGCAGAGCTGACGATGTAAGGAATGCTTTCACCTCAATGTCTAGTATCAAGCTGGAAAAATGCTTTGATGCTTGCCTACTTAATAGTCAGAAAAAAGCCCTATGTGATGTTTTCATGGGCACAAGGCAACATAAAGTGACCTTGACCAAAACCCTGGGCTCTGCCATTCTCACTCACTGCCTGGGCTCTTACCAGGCATTTGACTTTATACTCCTTCCATCTCCTTGTCCTGTGTGCACTTTTATTCTCCCTTTTACTCAGATAGAAGTCTGTGTCACCAGTCATATTGTGCACTGAGTCAGTCTCCAAATCCTTATCACCATCTTCATCTTCCTTAAGATCTGAACTTCAACAAGGAGCGGTTCTTCTAACGATTTGCCCATCCCATCCACCTCATTCTTATTCCTCACACCGCACTCTGTATAAATTGTTTTTCTGAGTCTGGTCTTCTTTTTTTTTTTTTCCATGTCTTAGACTATAAGCACTTCAGGGCTAGGAATGTATCTTATACCACATTTGTAAAATGATGTTTACATTTAAAGCTCTCTGTAAATGATTTTTTAATAACAGAAGCAAAATCCTTCAATCCCTAAACAGGCTGAAATCTTTCTTCCCCACATAAGTTTTACTTTAGTGAAGTCAAAGGAACCTGTCATTAGTGGAGTAGTAGCAATAATAGTGGTTTATTATATTGATAGTTTCTTAAAACACAAATTCTGAAATCAGTCCTGCAAAGTTAAGGAACTGACAGCGCTCCTTGTTTGATGTGAAATGTAGTAATAGAAGGAAATTATTCTCAATACATTGCTGTGGTAGGTCAAAGTAAAATATTCCTCATCTGGAATTTAAAGCTCTTGAATAAGCCCCAGGTCTCAGGGGAGTCACTCTGTAAGGGAAATATCAGTTTTCACCAAGATTGTCTTTCAATTAAAGTTTTACTTACATACCGGTATGGTAAAGGACACATAGTCTGGTAAAAAAAAACCCCTACTTTTAAGATCAAAGTATCTTTCCAACATGAGTATAAGTACACGCACAGAGTTGTATTTCCACAGGTTTGGTTTTTTGCAAATTTTATTCATAGAAATTCTAGACCTGCCATTTATTTTCTGAGGTTTCTGTGGTTATTGTTGTCAGAGGTATCAATACAACAGTGAAGTGAAGTAACACATATCTCATATTTTCTGTGCGGTATAAAAAAATCCAGACTTCTGCAGATTTTTCAGGCATTGGTTACTTTATAATTTCCTTCCTTCTCCTCCATTTCCAGCCTTTGTCTAGATTGTGTGCATGCCAGACATAATTTTCAACAAAGAAATATTGAAATAGGAAATACTCCACAGTATGTTCTTGAGTCTGCAAATTCTGTAGTGCAAGCCTTATACTTCAATGATATGCTCAAATGTGAGGAGTTATTTGGGATAACAGACATACTGCAGATTGGAAGTAGAACCTACACTATTCACTTTTTGCATTAGGAGTGTGACTACCAAACATGCAAAAAAGTCAAACTTGAGAAACTACAAGATGCAAGAATCCAGCCCAAATGAGAACAACGCTTGCCCAATGTTTAAAACTGGAACATAAAAGGAACAGGGAAGAAATTTCAGTAGTTCTTTGCCAGAAGGACTTGACAAATCCTGGCCATCAGAAAAGACTAATGTCTGAACCCAAAGAAAGATTAAGAGTCTAATTCCTTGTGACATCAAATCGTGTACTGTCCTAGACAATTTTTCATTGTTCCCACACTATGAGATGTTGCCTGACTTCCACGGAGAGGTAGATAACTCTGTATGCAAGGAGTATTTTTCTCTTGGAATATAAAAGGAGAAGGAGGAGTGAACACAATCTCTGTGAAACCAGAGTGAAAGATGCGAAGAGAAACACTCCAATGTCTCTACTGCTTACGAAAGGTCATGCTTACATCAGTATGGATTTGCTGAGGATCACTCTTTTTTCATTTGTTCGTTTTATCATTCCTTAAAGTTTTTTGAGACAGGGTCCCATTGATGCTCATTTTGAAACACAATTACTCTGAGCAGGAGAAGAACTTTATTTTTGCAGCTTGTTCTCTGTCTTCAGTGGCAGATTCTCCAAGGACCTTCTTGGTATTGGTGCGTAATGGGCTATGCAATGAGCTCTGAGGAACTTCCGGAGGCTGAAAGGAGGGACACACGTAAAAGTGGGGACCTGACCAACACTCACAATTCTTTCTTCTCTAATAACACAATGAATGAGAAACAGGAAATTGTTTCTGTTTCTTTGAAAAGGCAAATCTACTATATAAAATTATCAAAGACTGCAAAAGAAACATATGTTCGTGTTTCTTATCAGAAGTCCATATTAAAATGGAATGGCAAAAGACTGAGTTATTTGTAGCTTGCTGGTCTAGGATTAGAGTTTGGAAACTGTCTTAGCTTGAAATTGGGTTTTGATGATTGATGAGAGCTTTGTAGTGCTGGCATGATAAATAATATCCGACCTTGATGGGAACCTCCACAATTCTAATTGTTTTTTGGGGTTTTTTTTTGTTTTGTTTTTTTTTTCACCAGAAAGGTTATTAGAGAGAAAGAATTTCAACTTTCATTTGGTATGAATCAATTGTATAGCCCTTATTTTCTGGAAATCAGAAATCCCCTGCCCTTATCTTTACAGCAGAAAAATACCGTATAAGGCAGATTAAACCACTATGAACTTTTTCCTTACTTATCATTCTTTGAAAAATGAGAATACTAACCAACTGCTTGTTTTGATCTAAGATTCAATGTATGAAATTTTGGACATCAGATAAACTTTAATTGCCATTTCCTGATTGAAGTTTGATTTATATTATTTTATTTATTTATTTATTTGTTTACTTTTTCCTGAAGAGATCTCATAGGGTTCTTGGAAAACATTTTATTGTGAGTTCATGCAAGTAAGATTATGTTAACATAATTATAAAGCACAACTTCAGCAGCATTATGGGGGAGATGACAGGGGAGGAAAGGAAGAACATAAAAGCATTTGCAAGGATTGTTAGAGTCAGATGGATACTCTGATCTCAGAGTCCTGTCTCTGGTGCAGGCCAGGGGAGAGTACGAGCAGGGCAAAGATATGCTGGTGGTTCCACAGAATGTTGCTGATCCTTAATGTGAGTTTTTTTGAAGCAAAACAGTATCTTGGTATGCAGTAGACATCAAAAAACTTCCCTTCCATACATCTGTCCAGTTGCTTGACAAATCTACAAGCAATGTCCTGTTGCAAGAAGTTCCACAGATGTGAAAAAAATATTCCTTCTTGTTTGTTCAGAAGCTCTTGTTTTCTGATTTCATTTCATACTGCCTGGCCTTAATTATTAAGTAAAGCAGAGAACAGCCCTAAGACTAAAATATTTCTATTCCTTCTGGTGATCAAGAAAAAAAGAATTAGAATCATAGAATCATAGAATCATCTAGGTTGGAAAAGACCCTTGGGATCATTGAGTCCAACCATCCACCCTACTCTACAAAGTTCTTCCCTACACTGTATCTCCCAACACCACATCTAAAAGACTCTTAAACTCGTCCAAGGATGGTGACTCAACCAGCTCCCTGGGCAGCCTATTCCAGTCTCTGACCACGCTTTCTGTGAAGACAGTATGCATAATTTTTCTTGGACAAATCAAAATTTAATGCATGGTAATTTGATTATTTTTAAAATTTTTTCCCTTTTCTCCTCCCTTGGCTATAGAAAATCTTTGGTCACCTTATTATGTATCGTTTTTCCTGTAAAAAAATAACTCTGCTGAAATTTTTTTTGAGATAAGAAATATGATTGTAGGAGATACAAACCTTCCACCTAAGGAAAGTTTATGACATTTTAGCAACTTGACTTAGGATGGAAAGAGGATGATGCAAATTTCTTTTTTTGGATATATGCTAGTCAGAAACCTGTTTACCCTGCATAAATGTAATAAGTACTTGATCTTTCAATCTAGAAAATCAAGGAATCTGGAGAGTTTGCATCTAATATATTTGTTCCACAGGCTACAGAAACTGCTGTGTCTTGACTGCACAGACCCAAACAATTATTGTCTTAACTACATAAAAAGAGCAGGTCCCACAGGAACGGGTCCAGGCAAGTTTGAATGTCTCCAGAGAAGGAGACTCCACCACCTTTCTGGGCAGCCCCTTCCAGGGCTCTGCCACCATCACAGGAAAGAAGTTCCTCCCCATGTTGAGATGGAACTTCCTATGTTCAACTTTGTGCCCATTACTTCTTGTCCTGTTGCCAGGCACCACTGAAAAAAGTGATGAAAGTGTTGACTTCCCAAACCTGTACCAAAATGCCCAGAAACTTGTTAGAAGACAATGAGAGAGTAGGATTTAAATTGTTTCTTTCCAGGGGTAAATCTGTTCCAATGAAAAGTTACCTCAGCTGAAAACACCTGTAAATCAGAGAAACCCATACAAATTAAATGTGTTCATAAACTTGCTCTTACACTCTACATTTATGTAAGGTTTGAAGAAAAAAAAATTGAGGGAAACAACTAGTCTCTCCTTTACTCTCATTATTCCTTACAGTCTATAGTTTGGAAACATAAGTAACACATCAAATTACCACTCACCTTGACCTCTTTATTCTCTTTAGATGATACTGTCATTAAATACTCAGTGTCGGAAATCTTACGATGTCAATATCGTGACTAAAATGAGAATCAGAAAGAGGAAGTGGTAAACATTTCATTTATTGCACATTAGGAGCCAGATCCAAAACACACTGAAGGAATTTAAGTGGTGTTCCTATCTCTTCTGGTGATACCTCGCATAATCTAAGAAAATTTACTTGTTCGCGGCTATGTCACATCAGTGGTTGTAAATATATTGAAAAGATTAGTCTGAACTCCACTTCTTGAGAAATCAGGGAAAGAAATGAAAAACAGTGATGACTTCAGCTAGTGGCCTCTGTACACCATAGGGGACAATTGTGTCACAGAGAACCCATGCATTAACTGTCTTCCTAAGTTGTTCCAAGTCCAAGGTTGTTGTGAAAAATAAAACACCCTGTTTCTGGCAGATTTTTCTACATTTTTGTTGATTTCCACCCCCCCCCACTCCTCTGATATCATTACATTTATAAATATTAGGCAGTACATAACAAACCTAAATTTCTGAAGCCCAAGAGCCTTTTTCAGATAAACATAAGCAGAACTCAGTGTGTGTTTTTCAGTAGAATAATGCATTTAATCTGGAACAGGAAATTACTTCTTTTCGTTGCTGAGTCTACTACATGAAATTGTCTTAGACTACAAAGAAAGGACATCCAATGTGATATGAAATAATTGAAAATGTAATGACAAAATGCATCTTGAGGTTTTATTTGCTCTGAATAATTAGCATAGCATTGGGAAACAATGCCAGGCTGGACATAGATTTTGATAATTCATAGGAGCTGTTCAGCTGTGGTAGGTCTGAGTGAGATTGGACCTCCACGGACTCCACAAAAGTTTGATATCTCTTTGACAAGAGAATAATAGAAGTTTCTCTACTAAAACCAAGTTAAACAATACATCCTAGAATTCCGTTTCCCTCCTACGCCAATCTCATCTCTCATACCCATATCAGCTGATGAGTCCGGACCTTTTTTCTCTTACATTGCTTTTAATGGAGAAGCTCCCAGCTTACAACATAAATTCTTTTTAGCCATCTTAAATGCATGACCCTGAATTTGTAGTCTTGAGTTGCTTTTTTTTTTTTTTTTGTTATGTTAGTCTTTAAGGCATTTAGCAACACAAAGGAATTAAAAAAAAAAAATAATCTGCGAAATGATTGAATGAATGAAACTTAGGTACCAGATTTTCTCTGTTGTATGGATTCTCTCATTTCTTATCAGGTTTTCATCAAGGCTATTAGTTGTGCCTGTCCTCTTCTATCTAGCTGCCTCTTTCCACAGTGCCTACAGTAAGTTTTGAGCTTCTCAATCTGTCACTTTCTCTCAAATGGGATTCAATCCGATCACTTAATTCCAAACAAGCACATACAAAAATGTATCAGGCAGACTGTGATTTTTATTTTATTAGGAAAAATAACTGAAATGGGATTAACAGGCAGTGGTAAGGGCTCTTTAAACTATAAGAACTGAAGAGAGTTTGAATCTATTAAGAAATTCCTTAAGTAAGTTTCTCACTGCGTTACTTTCTATTCCTTCCTCAAAGCTAGTTTAAAATGTCTGAACCTATAGATCTTCCATTACTTCCTTTGATATACTGATCCCTGACATGATATATCTTACTGATAGGAATTTATTCCATCTTAATTTCATCAAATTATTCATAGTCATATTCCCCTGTGCCACCATAAATAATTTCTCTTCATCCTTGGGGTGAAACCTCAGCCCCTCACAAATGATAAGAGCTTTGCTGTTGTGAGGCCAGAATTGCACCCTTGGTTTTGCATGCTTGAGATACTTTAGAACGTTATAATAAGTTATCATTTATGTAGGCCATAAATATATATCTGCTTTAATCAATCACTGGAGAAAGCTTACAAGAGATATGAAGATTGAAATATGAAGTCAGAGCATCTCATTGGAAAGGCAAAAGCATTCATCCAATAAACTGTCATACATGATTAAACAGGTTAGAAAAGAAAGACCACCTGGCAGGTAGAGGCTAAAGGAAATGCTGAATGTTGATTGAAAAATATTCATATCACAGAAGAATGATCTCTTAGAGCATGAAATCCTTCCCTTTGTTGAAATGTCTTTGTCCTTCCACATGAAGTTTTTAGAGTATGAAGAAAAAAAAAAAAAGGAAATGTCGGGGGTAAAAAGTAAGTAAGAGAAGAGAACAACAAATTATTTCCAGGGAAGGGAAGGGCTGTAATTTTCCTGAATGTCTTTCCACATCTTTTTTCCAAGTTCCAGGATTCACGATTATTCTTCCACCACTTTTTCCTTCTCTCTTCTCCCTACCACTATATTCAGAAGCAATAATTATTTCTACAGAATTGAAAAATACAGTGCTAAGATGAGGCAGAAAATATAATTTGGAAGACAAAGGAAAATCTGGCTGTTATAATTTCATCTATATGTTTTTTTCATTTTTATTTTACAGATTTCTCTTTTGACATTTCTGGTATTTTTGTCTTTTATCAGAGAGTTAGGTTAATTTCACTAGCTTTATGCTGTTGTACAGGAAGGTAAGAGCTAGGTAGAACAATAAAATACTGAAAAATCAAAGCCGTGGTGATTATGCAGTGCCACAACATGAACCCTTTCAAAGAATTTTCAATTAATTAATAATTAAGACTTCCAAGGGAAGTCCTACAGGGAGCAAAACCTTCTGCACTGAGCTCCTATCATTATGGACTGAGTGATTAGTAAGCAATTTTTTCATACTTTATATTGTTTCCCTTCTCTTTTCTTGGACTTTCAGGCTACAGGCACAGCTATCACAGGGATAGACAACACGGATGAATATTGTGTTGGCATCTGACAATGGGAGACTTTCCTACAGGATAAATGATGACGTGACACCAAAGACAGCAGAATTTTTTAGCACAATGATAGGTGGTTTTACCTTTAAAATAGATGGAAATAAACTTCAATATTACAGATCCATGGCACTGTTTTCAGTTTATATTTTGCTACGGAAGCCTAAAACCAATATTTATATAACATGATGTTCTGATGTTTTCACTCTTATGTGAGTATCTTCAAATAATTCTAAGAGACTCATTTAAACAAGATAGATCTAATCTCTTTTCTTGGAGTGTTTCCCAGTTGCTGGATCAGAACAACTCAGAAATTATTTATTGCTGAAAACATTTGACAGAAAAAAGCTAAATATGCCATCATTCCATATTAAATGTTGTAAACAACAAAAGTTATAATAACCTTGGCAAGTTACCGGGCCAATCTATAGCTACTGCCAACTCTAACAAGAAAAAATTAACCCTATGCAGCTGTGCAAATGGTACAGATGAAGCTGCTACATAGTTTTCATTTTATACTTTGCATTAGTCTCCTTACACTATCCCTATGTACAGAAAGTACTCTTTCAAAACATTTAGGTAGTAAAATAAATGACTGAATTGTTCAGGTGTTAATTGGCTGAGGAAGTCAAGCCCATCTCCTTTGTAATTTAGATGTAGACTTGTTAAAATTCTGGTAACTTTATTTAAGGTCCATGCTCCTCACTAGGCTAGTTTTCCATGCAAGACATATTTTCACAGGGGTGAAATGGTTTTAAACTGAAAGAGGGGAGATTGAGATGAGATCTCAGGAAGAAATTCTTTGCTGTGAGGGTGGTGAGAGCCTGGCCCAGGTTGCCCCGAGAAGCTGTGGCTGCCCCATCCCTGGAGGGGTTCAAGGCCAGGCTGGATGGGGCTTGGAGCAACCTGGTCTGGTGGGAGGTGTCCCATGGCAGGGCAGGGGGGTTGGAACTCAATGATCTTTAAGCTGGATTCCTTGACTAGTGAAATTCTTCCACCCTCCTTCTTTAAAACACAAGTAGTAGAAATTCTATCAATGGTGTTGACCTCCTCCACATGAGGTCTGCCTCAGTATGTGTGTGAAATAGTGATATTCAGTTCTTGCCTTGGCATGAGGAAAATCCAGTCACATCACCAATGTGAAGCACCACTATTCCTGCCAAAATTATACAACCACAGGAAAGGATTTAAGGCAGGGGAGTGAATTGCACAGTGAGTGGGACATTCATTTGAAAAGTAACTAGCTGGAGTCCCATCTCTTCTTGGCGAGTGATGGTTCTGAACTTTAATCAATGACCAGAATTTCAGGGTAGGCAAAATTTTGTGAGGATTATATTTATAGATGCAGTTAAAATACTCAGGATTTCAGGTTACCTATCTTTTACAGGTATCCTAAAAAAGCCCTTAAAAAAAAAAAGATGTTTAGTTTCATTGGTATTTCAATTTCTTTACACTCCAGAACTCTGCATAAGTTTTTGCTGTTCCCCATATTAAATGTTCAACCCAGTGTTCTTATTACAAATTTCATTATCCTTCCAGCCATGAAAATTTAATCTCAGATATGCCAATAGGAAACACAGAAGAGAATTTAACAGAGCTTTAACATTAATCTTCAAGGTATTAAAATTTTCCTCAGGTAGAAAAGAAAACATTTTTATCTCCTGAACTCACAGTGAATATTGGCAAACATTAGAAAGATTTTTTTTATTTAATTTTATATTTTTTTTACCTAATTTTATATTTTTTTACTTTATCTCCAGCAACAGCCATTAGTAATTCTGTAAAGAATCAAAACTGAAGTCAGAAGATGTGTTTCCAAGTACTTAGCAGAACTTATCTCAATGCCATTGTATCTAGGAATTTCTTATTACAAATGATGGAAATGCAGTTCAAAAGAAAGGATTTTTCTACAATGGGTTGAGTTTATAAAAACTGATATACTTCTAAAAGTTTGTGTTGTTTTAAGTTAAAATATAGATAAATAAATACATCACTGAGGTACATTGCCATTTCTTATGTTTTTTTTCATAAAAGAAATAGAAACAGATGAATCAAAAAATGAAGTAGAACGAAACAGATTAAAATAAAAACACACCAAGAGCTGGCCACTTTTCTAAAATTATTCAAAATGAACAAAGAAGGGCAGGCAATTAAAACTGTTTTAATATTCCCTGGTGTAAGGAATTAAGTTAACGAATCTAGGAATTAAGACTGGATAGGACTTTTTAATGCAGTGAAAGGAATTTTAAATTGTGTCCTCTCTGCCAGACCTTATTTATGTTATTGAAACACATACTATTGCTCCCGTCTGTCTCATCAATAAGAGAGAACTATTGGGTTTGTCTATATGATCTTGCTGTTTTCCTTAGTTACCGTGTTCATGATCAAATGACAGAACACAACAGTGGGCATTAAGCTTGATAAACTTAGGTCAAGAAATGACTGTTGTACTACTCTCTGGTAGGTAAAAAAAGCCTGAAGCCATTTGTTTACAAGTTTACAAAGTCAGTCAGCATACCTAGCATAGAATCATAGAATCATAGAATTGTCTAGGTTGGAAGGGACCTTTCAGGTCATCGAGTCTAACCATCAACCCAACAGTGACAAAACCATCACTAAACCATGTCTCTAAGCACTATGGCTGCCCAGCTTTTAACATACTGTGTAGGGAAAAATTGTGCTCAATTAAATGTTCATGAGACTTGGAGCCACTCATCTTCACCACCACTCTCTCTCTTGCAATAAAAATATTTTTTCTGAGGCAGCTTGTCTAAATCAGTCATTCGGGTTTATATTTCTCAGTGCTTTACCAAATATGCCTACCAATTGCTGGAGTTTATCTGGTAGATTTCTCAAGGGATAGTGGGATCAGAGATCAATCAGATCGGTGGCTGTTAATGCCAAGGTGCAATGCATTAGGCTTTCTTACGTGGGGATGGAACTGAGTATAAAATACAGAGGACAAGGTTTCTCAGCTGAGATGTGATGCAAGTCAGACACACTCACCTTTCATAGAATCATGGAATTGCCTGGGTTGGAAGGGACCTTTCAATTCATCGAGTCCATCCATTAACCCAATACTGACAAAAACCATCACTAAACCATGTCTCTAAGCACTCAAGCGCAAGAGGGGACTCAGGAAGCGGCACAAGCAATTGCAGGGAGCATCGTGTTCTCTGAGTCAGTGGGGAAGCTGTGGCTTTTTTAAGATATTGGATAGATATGGCCTGCACTTGTGTCTCTGCAGCCGAGAGTGCTTTTAGTCACAGCCAGGGGAAAATGGTGATTAAGGATCAATACAGAAGTGTCTTATCTTTCAGACAAAGGCGTTAATCACTAAGAAGACTAAGAAGGAGTTGCTTATACTTCCCTGGCACTGGATGAGAGATGGGGAGGGACTCTTGATCAGGGAGGGAAGTAATAGGATGAGGGGGAAGGGTTTGACACTGAAAGAGGGGAGATTTAGTGACACCTTCCGAAGAAGTTCTTTGCTGTGAGGGTGGTGAGGCAGTGGCCCAGGTTGCCCAGAGAAGCTGTGGCTGCCCCATCCCTGGAGGGGTTCAAGGCCAGGCTGGATGGGACTTTGAGCAACCTGGTCTGGTGGGAGGTGTCCCATGGCAGGGGGATTGGAACTCAATGATCTTTAAGGTCCCTTTCAACCCAAACCATTCTGTGATTCTACGATTCTATGGAAACTGGACACAGCCCTCTAAGTGGGGCCTCACCAGTGCCCAGGACAGGGGAACAGTCAGTGCCCGAGTCCTGCTGGCCACACTCTTCCTGACACAGGCCAGGATGCTGTTGGCCTTCTTGGCCACCTGGGCACACTGCTGGCTCCTGTTCAGCCGACAGGCGACCAACACCCCCAGGTCCTTTTCCATGGGGCAGTTCCAGCCCCTCTGCCCCCAGCCTGGAGCGCTGCAGGGGGTTGGTGTGACCCAACTGAACTGACGCAAAACCACAATAAAACATGGGACTTGTGCACATCTACACTGGAGATGTGATCTTATTTTCTATTTATGATGTGTTTTTCCACATCAGAGTGTGCTATTTGTAGCTGCCACTTGTGACAGGATTTACAGTGAAAGTTTATACCCCGTTTCCTACCTCAGCTCTCTCAAGCTATTGTTCTAATTTCTGTATTTATTTTTCATAATCCAAGGCAAGAGTCAGACTTGATATGAGAACATATCACTCTTAAACTGGTAAGAAAGGGAATGCTTTACGTAAATATGAATTCTTAGTAGCTCAAAGGGAGACTTAGGAGGCAGGAACCAGCCTTACATAAAGCAAGCTGTAGAGACCTGGCTGTCTCTAGTTGAAAGAACCTGTCCCAGGAAAGGAAAGACAAGCAATGCCTAAATTAATCACAGTGAAAGGAGGAAGCCAACAGGAATGGGGCTGGGAGGGAAGGACTCTGAGGTACGAGCCTGAAATGCGTTGTACTTCTCGCTACCACATCCCCTTGCCCTTTATTCGTAGCCCTGTCGATTTATCACCCCCCAGAGGATGCAGTATTTTTCCATATGACTCATTTGTTTTAAGACTTCATATTCCCCTTCCCCCCCGAATTAGTGTGGGATGCAATGAGTGGAACTGTTGTATAGCATTACCGTGCCCAGTTAAACAGTTCTGGGTTTTCAACTTACTGGCTGTTCTTCAGAGAGGTGTAAAGAGGTACCTCTGTATGAGGTTCTGCAAAGCCCTTTGGTTGATATTATATAAATGTAAAATATCACATTATTTTAAAGCATGCTAACACTGGAACCTAGTGGGATGAATACAGTTTTGGTTTTTTGTTTTCTTTGTTATTTTTTTTTTTATTTTCAGTGGAAAAGAAACTGAAGCTGAAAATAAAATACGATTCCTGGATAGTCAGCCTACTGTATACAGAGGATGGGGAAACTCAATGAAACCCATTCACAGCAGGTTAAAGTTGGCCACAGGAGCAGCTGACATTGGAACATTACTAGAGAGACCATGTTGTTGCGAGTTTATTGACGGCTTCATGAACAGCAGATATAAACAGAGCACTGGGTTTTAATTTTAGGGTATATTTGTACCCTAGTAAACTAAAGACCCCAATGACGTCTGTGTCAAGCAACTGGCACCACCTCTGTTTTTTTTAACAGACGCTGATAAAATATGATTCAGTGCTGAAGAGGTGCCCTGTGCAACATGCATGTTGTCTTCATCTGAGTTGACAATAAGCATGACTTCCAAGGACAGGTATAATCTTATTTTTACCTACTTTCATTGCATTTAAAGTGAGAGGTGCTCTCCTGTGATGACAGCCTGAAGAGAGATTGGCTGCATTCCCCAGCCTCCTCAGCACTGTCCCCCCGGCCCAAGCCAAGGGGCAGCACAGCTCTGCTGAGAACTACCTGCAGAGTATAAGAATTTTCTTCACATAAAAAAACAGAGAATTAAAGTTGAGGGCACATAACCCGTGCCAGATGGATACCTGAAATCAAGCAATGGCAATCTTCAATTTTTTTTGCTGAAAGTGCTGCCTTTCCTTGGATACTCCAAGGAGTCAAGATCAGGACTTGAGAAGCAAAGGGCTTGCAGCATCCAAGAGTCAGATTCAAGAAAATGTACTTTGCACACTACAAATATATTTGAATCTTTAATTGGAAAAATATTTCTTAAGTAGTCACTCTCATGTAATTTCTCTCATGTTATTTAATTCCAAACTTGCTGCTTTTGAGCAGCCAAGTAAGCCTGAGTGATCTGCCTGGATCCAGACACATACAACAGTGGTTTGTCTCATGCAAATTGCTTATAGGTTTGCTTTCTTCTACCACACTAAGTCGCAAGACATGAATGTTTCATGGTGTGGTCTTAACCCTGCCCTGGGCATCTCACCTGGAATACAGATCATTTGAGCAGCACTTGGATGCCTGGTAAATATATACATTAGTAGCTACACTTCTGTGGGGGCAGCAAACAATGATTCCTCCCACTCATTCAACATCTCTGTCCAGCTCAAAACGTAGTCCTAGAGAGCAGATCTCCATGGAAATGGAGATTCTCCAAGGAAAATATACGTCTGCCTATGCTCACAATGACTGTCCTTGTCTTGACTCATACAGTACAACTCACCAGTCGTGATGCATTTCTTTGCTTGAGAAGAGCTGAATCTTACTTTTAAGTAAAACTTCTGGGCAGTAGATTCAGGCTACTTGGCTTAATTGTTTTTGTAACTCAAAAGACTGCTGAAAAAACTTACAAACAGTTTATAACTGTAAATAAGCAGTGCATAGTTAGCTAGAGTCAGTACCAATTATGTTCACAAAGTGGTGGCAATAACCTGAGCAAAACTTCTCTTCTGTGATGATTTCTCAGTGTTACAAACTCAGAAGTAAAATAAACAATTGCCGGCCAGAGGACTGACCTGTGGCCAAAGTGGTGTATTTCTGAATGTGGGAACCATGTGAACTTCACAGAGAAGCCAAGGTTCACTTTTTTAGTTGTGATCTTGAAAGAGCATTTACACAGACAGGAACGTAAGAAACTTGATATATGCAAAAGTACCAAGAGAATATCTTGCATCTATCATACCAAATCTTCTAGCAGGAAAAGAGAGTTTTAGTCTCAAACTGCCGAAATTAAAGTTGTCCACATGACAGATCTCCTCTCCATAACTCATTCAAAGACTTGCCATTAAAAGAATGTGGTCAGACTAAATAAAGACAATAAAATTTATTAGGCAGAGTATAAATGTATTGAAAATTATGTTAAAGAAGAGATGAGATAAATTACTACTTTAGAGAGGATGTTTTCTAACAAGGCCCAAGTAGGACAGCATTTGTGTTTGGAAATATTCAGACTTCCTTAAACATCCATCTTCCCAAATGAATTCTTTACTGTGTCACATACTGAACATATTTTTCTGTTCAGCTAATGTTCATTAGTTAAGTGTAATTTCCTTGACTTATTCATTATTCAACTCTATTTCACACTTATTTGATGAGAATTTCCCCACCAGGAATTGATCATTCATTCAGTATTTCAGTCTTAGATAATCCAAAATGAAGCTGTGTTGGTTAATTGTTATTATTCTCATATGTCACATGTTATTTTTCCTGAATGAATGAATTTAGTGATTATAATCTGAACAAAGGCTTAAGGAGGTCAGTAGAGTTTGAGTTTCCCAGGAACAGGCATTCATTTAATGAGCAGTTAAAGGTGAAAACTGAGTCCTGAGGATGCTGCAGCACTATCTGAAAGGTCCATGTGGACCATGTGAAGGGGTCTGTTTCGCTCTGGAACCTTAAAGGAAAAAAATAACTTAAGCACCAAGTCACATTGTAATATCTGTGGGCCTCAACACAGACGGGCTAAAGAACACAGGTTTTTTTGGCTGAACAAGGTCAAAGTTCTCACTGAAGCAAAGCAAACAACTGTATAAGGCTGTTTTGAAATGTTATATCACACATTCAAGGTTATAAAAAATGTATCTTCCAAATTTCATACCTTTTAGTTGTTTAACTTAGAAGCTTAACTTCTGAATTGCATGTGATAACTTTTATATAACTTGATTACAGTTATATGATAAAAAAAATTACTTGCAGCTGTATCTGAGGGTTTTTTGGGGGATATGTTATCCCTTTATCTGAAAGCTAAACAAGATATTCAGAACACTGGGAGAGAAATCAAAATTATCATATGGTGGCTGCTACTGTTTTCCGTACCATTTATAACTGTTTTAGTAACAATTCTTTGCCGTGAGGGTGGTGAGAGCCTGGCCCAGGTTGCCCAGAGAAGCTGTGGCTGCCCCATCCCTGGAGGGGTTCAAGGCCAGGCTGGATGGGGCTTGGAGCAACCTGGTCTGGTGGGAGGTGTCCCTGCCCAGGGCTGGGGGTGGCACTGGATCGTCCTTAAGATCCCTTCCAACTCTAACTATCTGTGATTCTATGATAACAGTTCTTTAATTAACCTGTATTGCTGTTTTCCCCAGAATCAATAGTCAACCTCTCCAGGAGGTAGAATTAACTTGAAAATAGAGATAGTCTAGGGTATGCTGTGTTGGTTTTTTCTTTCTTTAGCCGTGTGTCAACACAGAAAGAAAGATTATTGGAACAGATAACTTACTTATTTTTTTAAAGTTCTTCCAGGATACTCTTTTTTCAAAGTACGATCTGTGAAAAACTTCTGGTTATCAATATGTCAGAAGGTTGTCTGGGAAATGACAAAGAAATCAGATGTTTATACTCAGGAGGCAAGCAATTCAACAAACAGAATGATCTAAAAAAATATGTAAACATCTAAAATTTACCTTAATTTTTAGCTGTGAAAGGAAAATGCAGCACCTTTGCAAAAGATGATATGTGGGGTTTTGTGGTAAGGTTAGACAACCGTTAAAACAAAATGGTTTAAAAACCCCTGCTCTGGGATGCACTAAGGATGAGAAGAAATCTACCAGTCACTTGGAGTTTTCTCTAGACCAACTCTCTGGAACTGCTGAAGACACTCACTGTCCTTCCAAAAGTCTCTTTTTCCCTTGCAAAGGGAATATCTGATTTTTCCCAGGGAGAACTCCTTCATCCACAGGGTTCACAGAATTTTGCGGTTTCCAAAATCTCTGTGAGTTACCTATTATAGAGCTAGTAAGATTTTGTAATTTGCTTTCCAGAAAACTTTGATGAAATATTTTCATTAATTAAAGATAGATCAGAACTCAGCTTTTCTGTTCTATGTTGTCCTTTATTTTTCTAAGAGCTGTAATGATTATACACAGTAAAAGCTGGATGAACAGTGAAAATGAGATGCTAAATTATTGGCCTGAGGTCTAGATGTGAGATTTTATCCCATTTATGTGATTTTTCCTGGAACATCAGTTGTTTTCTACTTTTCAGACTCCAAGCTTTAATACAATGTCCATGCTTTTCTCTCTTTTGAGTTACATTTTCTTTTTGTTCAGCCAAAAAAGGTGAAATTATTCTATAGGTTAAAAAATAAAACAAACAACATCTCTAAAGAGAAATCACCAGTGCTCAATCCCAGACACATAATAAAAATTGAATGTAGGTAAAAATATGTAATACCTGTTTTTGTGAATAACAGACAATATTTCCAAACAGTGCTGTCCTTCCTCCTCTTTCTTGCTAAGGAAAGGTCTGATGCTTTTTCACCAGAAAACTAATACCATCCTCTCAAAGCCTTCTTTTAAAGTTTTTGAGTGGAATAACCTTTCAACTTCTAAGAGCAGTGGTTTTCAAAATGTAGCCTACAGCCCCTGGGGAAATCCTTCAGGTCACAAGTGGCCCGGAAAGGTAACTGAGAAAACTCTGCATCCTGAAAGCTTACAGTCAGCAGCCCAGACCTGCTCCCTCAATGGAAAAAAAAAACATAAATCAGGGGTGTATTTCTTGTAAATGTCAAAATCCACATGAAGTCAACCTAAATTGTTTGTAAACAAACTCTTATAACATGAACCATTTATGTTTATTGTTTATTTTACAAGGTACTCATGTACCTGTCATTATTTAAAGTACACGATTACTAAGAAAAACACATGTATTACAACAAACTAAACAAACAAAAAGAGGATGGGGCCAGTCTTTTTTCAGTGGTGTCCAGTGACAGGACAAGAGGGAACGCACACAAACTGGAACATGGAAAGTTCCATCTGAACATAAGGAAGAACTTCTTTCCTGGAGGTGACAGAGCCCTGGAAGAGGCTGCCCAGAGAGGTGGTGGAGTCTCCTTCTGGAGAGCGCCTGGACATGTTCCTGTGGGATCTGCTCTGGGTAACCCTGCTCTGGCAGGGGATTGGATTAGATGATCTCCAGAGGTCCCTGCCAACCCCATATCATTCCGTGATTCTGTGATTATGTGACTGTGAAGGAAAATATGTTAAATATGTGGTTAGAAGTGGAATGACCCTCAGAGATCAATGTTTATAACACTGATCTATGGAGGTAACAAATTCTAAGACAGTCTTTGGAGAATACCTTGTGTAACTAAACGCAAAGCTTAAGGTCATTTGACGATTATCTAGCTATGTGTAAACGAAAGTTTGAATCTGGAAGAGAGAATTCATATCCAGGAATTAACATTCATATGGTTTCAGAAATTAAAGCCACATGACAAAAATTCTAAATTACAGAAAAAAGATTAATCCCATTTTATAGCCAGTGCTATTAAGAAGTCCACTGCCCACTCTCTGTATTTTGGTAGTTATAATTGCTCCCGAAGTTTATCTGAGTGCCTGCAGAAACGCAGTCTTTAAAACTGGCTGAATCTTAATCACAGATGACTTAACTTTTCCCATCCCTTGGCATGGATCTGTTACCACAGAGACAGTCAATTTGTCCAAACAATGGGGTAAATGGAAACTCTTCGCAGCAAGAAACATTCAATTTCATTCCTGAGTGAAGACAACTCAGATTGTCTATTCCGCCTGCCAAGCAAGACAATTCCATTGTTCGGGACTTAAGAGGCACTGTGGAAAAGGACATGAAAACTCTTTTTGTTTCAAGCAATCTTAGGGCACAGCACTCGGAACTGTAAATCTCGATAACTGCTTTATATTAGGTCTCTTCAAACCTGGGACATAATATTTGCCCTCGTGACCTGGACACATCTCTTCACTCCTGTCGTCACAAACCTTCTAACCGTATTTTGGTATTTCTGTGCAAAACAGCAAAGAGAACAGAGAGTAAGGTATTAATAGCTTTGAATAAAAACCAATAACAATTTTCTTTATAATCACTAGAGGAGCTTAGGGCCTGCTCATTATTCTTCCTCAAAAAGATAGGAAATCTGTTTTTCAGCTTCTTTCCCCTTCCAATTTTGTCCTTTCATCTACTTCCAAAAGTCCCCATAGTTAGATAAGCCACTATTTGCCCCATCGTTAACCACATTTAACTAATACCTGATAAATTAATTCTTAATAAAGAAAATACACATTGATAAGCAAAGATTACATTTTTTTCTCGATAAGTGTTTCTCTATTTATAAAATATATGGCAATCATCCATTTATCATCAAGAACTCAAAGGCTGAGACTCTATCACTTAAATTTTACTATCCTGACTTCTCTTCAACAGTGATTTTATTTTTCAATTTCAAAGTCAATGGGTGACATTAAATTACTTTGGAGTATTAAAGATAATGGCTGTGAAAACCCCTTTGTTTTAAGGTATTTAGAACTTGCAAAAAGATCCTGCTGAAAACATACAGCATTTTTTTTATTTTCTTTTTAGAAAGCAATGGACTGAAGAGTCTGTAGAAATCGAAGTGTATCAGTTAAACTCCATTCCACAGTTTTTGCTCAAAGTTTGCCTTATCTTTGAAGGAAGATTTTCCTAAGGAAAGGCTAGTAGTAGGCTCCAATGATTACACAGGGGTCTGAAATATGTTTTGGTGGTTTTAATTTTTTGAAAAGTACTCACGTGATTCCAATGCAGTTTAACCAGCAGGAGCTTTATGGTACAATATTCACTATAGTTATTAAAAGCATAAAGTACTGAAAGATGTGAACTTTAACAGAGCGACATTTTTGTGGGGAGTAAATCTTTCACTTTTGAAAAATAAATATTTCCTTAATCACATATTACAGACGTTTTAACCACGAATTTCTGAAGAGCACATCTGTTCCTATGTCCACAGTGACGCATCATGTGGTGACATGTCCCATCTATTTATGTCAAGTAGGCCACGTTACATCAGTGGGACAGCCTGTTTAAGAGAATAGGGAATTCTTATACATATAATACAGGGGAATATACACAAAACTGGGAATATGCATGTTTGTATGTGTTTGCCAAAAAAGAAACTAAAGCCTCCATATTAAAAAGAGAGGTCTTGGATTCAGTTTTGATTTCCGAGGCAGTTTTGGCTAGTTAAGCTCAGGATGTGGACTCATGAAGGAAAAAATATGTGTATGTGGTATGGATCCAGGGGGCTTACTCTATTTTTTAATGGAAGTACAAAAAGTAAAATATTTAAATATGGAAGGGTATTGATGTCTTCCTGTCTACATTTAATACTACTGTCCCATTGTATGTCTAATTCTGATACCCAAATCCCTGTAGTTTTTCCAAGGGAACAGCAGTTTCTGAGACGTTTTTAAATGTGATCTCCTGTTACTTGTTTTGTAGTTGACATACTGGAATTTTAAGTGTCTCAGATTTCTGATTTCTTGGAATGTTTCCAAATTTTTTTTCTGGCTCTAAACCAAATAAATCAGCCTAAAAATACAACATTCTTTTGAGTTCAGCCAGTAATATTGACTGTTAGTATTATCAGAAGGTTTTTAACTATGTCCTGGCTGGTTCACTGAAATCTAGATAACGAAATATTCAAAATTCAGAGTAAAATCACAGAAGCAAACAGAAACTTTAACAATACAGAAAAGAGAAATTAGTCAGCTGTGCAGTTAATCCTATAATATTAACTAGGCACTGTTCAAAATGAAAAATCAATTATACAAATCTAAAGTAAGCAAGAAATTTCTCCACCTATAAATGAGTGATCAAGAAAAGATAAAAAGTCTTACAACCTCTTGAAAATTCCCCATTCAGGGCTTTGTACATGGATTAAATGAAAACTCAAAATAATACTGTGAAGGTTTTCAGACAAACGTGGCAGAGGTAGCACAAAAATGAATAAGAGATTTTGTTACGCACGCTGATAGGCTCCAATCTTCCTTCCAAACTGAAGGCTTAAAAGAACGTTCAAAGCTCTATTATAAAGAGACCAGACATGGAGGAAGACAATCCATGAGCGAACAATGTGCCCTTGTGACCAAGAAGACCAATAATCTCCTAGGGTGCATTAAAAAGAGCGTAGCCAGCAGGTTGACGGAAGTCATCCTCCCCCTCTGCTCTGCCCTGGGAAGGTCCCATCTGGTGTCCTGCGTTCAGTTCTGGGTTCCCCAGTTCAAGAAGGACAGGGAACTACTGGAGAGGGTACAGCAGAGGCTACAAAGATCATGAGGGGACTAGAACATCTCTCTTGTGAGGAAAGGCTGAGGGACTTGGGTCTGTTTAGTCTGGAGAAGAGAAGGCTGAGGGGGGATCTGATCAACGTCTATAAATACTGAAAGGGTGGGTGTCAGAAGGGTGGGGTGAGGCTTTTTTCAGTGGTGCCCAGGGACAGGACAAGGGGGAATGGACACAACCGGGAGCATGAGAAGTTCCATCTGAACATGAGGAGGAACTTCTTTCCTGTGAGGGTGGCAGAGCCCTGGCAGAGGCTGCCCAGGGAGGTGGTGGAGTCTCCTTCTCTGGAGATATTCAAACCCATCTGGACACGTTCCTGTGGGACCTGCTCTGGGTGACCCTGCTCTGGCAGGGGGTTGGACTAGATGATCCAAACCTTACAATTCTGTGATTCTGTATATAAAAATGTAATACAAAAAATTTTTGGCACACTTGAGATTGAGCTCTGAGACATCTACTTACTTTTCTACTTGCTACATTTATGCGTGCTTACCTACAAAATGACCTGACTGTAAACATACCTATCCTTTGCAGTGTTCATAAACAGATTTTGCAAATATGCATAAAGTAATTTAAGAATATAAAATTTGCCCTGTTTAAGACCCTAAAAATAAACAAAAAATATTTTGAGTTTATATGCAAGCTTGCCAGTATAAACAAAATTGGCCAGTCTTAGCAATTCCTTCTCTTCTTTTCCATAAACTTCAATCCCTGCAGCATGGTGCCTTTTGTCACTCATTCACTTCATTGCAAAATGACGATAAAATGCTACTTCTGTGATAGCAATATACTTGTACTTTGTGCAAAGCAGATACAAGACTACTTGGATTACTTTAAGAATCCATTTCCAGATTTGCAGCCTTTTGCTTCCTAAAGTACAAATTCATTTGTTAAAGCAAGATACAATGCTTTATTATAGCAATTTCTTGAGAGGTGGCGACGTGTTAAGTTTAAATTTAAACTTCCCTAAATCTTTTATTTTATAGCTTACCTGGAAGTTGGCAAGTGATGTTATATTTGGAGCTTTTCAATTCTGTCACTACAGTTTGGCAGATCTCAAAAGAAAATCTTCTATTCCCTCATATCCTAACTTCTTAAGCTGTCTTCTGAATACTCTATTATTTTCAAAATTTTAAACAGGTGTAAAGGTGGCCTTTGTGATTATGCAGCCAGCAAGAAAGGATCCATTTCCAGCCATAAGCACAAGGGTATGTAGTATACCACAAAAGTCTGAAAGTTAAATATTCACTTCAGGATTCTAAGACTTGGCATGTATTCCACAACGGCAACCCAATTATTTCTGCTTTTATCAAATAATCCTCAAGCTTTATTTATATATTCTCCAGCATTTTCTTCTTTCCTCCATCAGCTAATGTTAATGTTAAATGAAACCAGCTGAGTTAGTGTCCTGATTTTTTATAGTTCACTGATAATATACTCAGACTAGCAGTGGCCAGTCTGAGTATATTATCAGTGAACTATAAAAAATCTGTTTTCTAAGGAAAACACCAGCCCATATCAAAATCTGCTACATGTGTTCAAAAGGTAATTCAGAATTATTTTCTTCCGTGAAACAATGACATGAAGGAAAGATCAAAGGAACTGGAGAGGTGACAGTCCACTACTGTTCATCAAATCAGAAAATAAAATACGTAAGGCTCATTTACATAGCAGAGTCATCCTAAGCACAGGCCTTTGTGGCAATAGAGAATGGGACAAACAGCTGTCCCATTTGGGGACATTCTGAACAATATCTGGAATAGCAAACAAAGCAAGCAGTTATTGGCTAGAAAGAAGCATTATTCCAGGAGCTGAAACACAACAAAATTCCTACAAACTGCAAATTGGGTCTAACAGTTGAGAATATGTATTACATGAGTACAACATGAGCATGAATGTAAACAACTTATTGGAAGAATTTTTTTGGTAGTTTACTCTCAAACTAGATGGATACATGCAGTATCATTCCATTGCTGCCTGTCCTGGGCGTGGTCTCCTTTTCATTAGGGACAAGGATGATGAAATAGAGAGCATATTTGTTCAATTTACAAAAAATGCCACACAGGGACAACCCGCAAACATTTGGCAAGGCAGGATTAGAATTCAAAGTTGTCTCAACAGAAGTGGCTTGACAAAAGCAGGATTCAGTTCAGTGAGAGAACCAAATGCTACCTCTGCATTGGAATAGTCAGCTGAATAAAAGTACAATGAGAAACAAGCAGGATGAGTTTTAGAGACATTCACACAGTGTGTGACATCACTACTATATCCATTGGGGGAAAAAAATCCAAATTCTATAAAGAATAACGTATTTTAGATGTTAAATCTGCATCACTAAATTTTCAGAAATAATCACCACAGATAAGAGCCTCAAAGTGAGGTCCTGTTTGGAGCACCAGCACAAAAGCTCTAGAAGGATGATCGGTTGCCTAAAAAATATGGTAAGTCAGCAAAGATGTAGCTAAAGAGCAAGAGGCATAGGAGAGACATAAGAAATATCTTCATATATATAAAACATAGTCACCACAGAATGGAAAAAAAAATGTTTGCTATGTTCATTGGAAATAAAAGGCAATAGATTTAAACTAACAGGGGGATTGAACAACCCAAAAATAACCCTCAAAGAGATGGGAAGGCTGAACATGGGCAAAGACAGTTACGAAGTTTATTTATGGTTTAGATATAATCTAAACCTTAGAGATATTGATGAGAAAAGGACTTAATGCTGTGGTTAGGGGTTTGTGCCCATTTTCAAAATACTTACCCCAAAGTTGTTGAAATCTTGTGAATAATATTGCATTGTGAATATCACATTCATAATGGCAGAAATAAGACACTATGAGCAATGTTACCCCACCTACACCACTGCGGGCCAAAATCTAGAAAAAGTATTCTTCAAGTTTTTTTCAGATAAAAAAATCCAGGGTCTGAATTGCAGTCTAACCAAGAGGGCTGGTGCATTTGCTTTACAAGTAAAGGATGGTTAGGGGATGAATAGCAACACTCAATAATAAGCACAATAAAGTTTTGAAAAAAGAAATTCAAGTGCACGGTGTAGAATTCATGTACTTCAAGGTTTTGATGGTTGCATCTGGGCTTGACTATGCAGCAGGCAGCATCTAAATTCTACATTCTACTTAAAACAGAAGGGGGTTTACACTTCAATTCTTCAATGGTCTTGAAAGGTCTAACTCAAATAATTAACTCTCTATTGGAGTGGGTCCATAGGAGGCTGCAAAAATGATCAGTGGGGTAGAACATGGAACACCTCTCCTATAAGGACAGGCTGAGAGAGCTGGGGTTGTTCAGCCTGGAGAAGGCTCCAGGGAGATCTTAGAGCCCCTTCCAGTCCCTAAAGGGGCTCCAGAGGAGATGGTGAGGGACTCTTGAGCAGGGAGTGGAGCAATAGGAAGAGAGATAATGGTTTTAAACTAAAAAAAGGTAGATTCAGACTAGATATAAGGAAGACATTTTTTACAATAAGGGTGGTGAGACACTGGCCCAGGTTTCCCACAGAGGTGGTGGATGCCTCATTCCTGGAAACATTCAAGGCCAGGCTGGACAGGGCTGTGAGCAACCTGATCTGGTTGAAAATGTCCTTGCTCATTGCAGGGGTTTTGGGTCAGATGACCTCTAAAGATCTCTTCCAACACAAATCATTCTATGGTTCTGTGATTCTATGAAACACGGTAATATAGTTCAAAACTGGAAAAAAAAGAAAGTCATACCACAGATTGGAAACACAACCTGTAAACAAGAATGAATGGAGACATCATAGACAGAGACACAAAAATACTTTTGTCAAAATGTGTCTGTACTTAAATTATTTCGAAGACAGAAGAAATACACTCTTGATACTGCTTTCTTTTTATAACGTTGTCATTTCCATTTTTCTTCACTAACACCCAGACCAGCTGTAAGTGTGTTTTCACTTTCTCTTCAAAATTTTGTCACCAAATAGTAAATCCATAGCTGACATATTTTGATCCCCATTTAAAATTTAATGAATCTTCTCACACGCATAATAGTTGAGAAAACTGTGAAGAGAAACATACACTGAAAATAACCTGTAGCTGTGTTCTCAACTACTATTAATTCAATTTTGGCTAAATCTTCTAGTGTTTACTTCAATATAAATGACCATTAAAAGTTCTAACTTTAAGTATTTTTTTCCATTATAATTAGATATATTAGAGCTTTCATAATCAGAGTCCCACTTACTTTTTATATGGAAGTTGCATTGAAAATATTCTGCTGTCACACAATTAAAATGTTTTATCTAACCATGGTGATTAAGCAGTCAAACCCACATTTAGTTAGTAGATGGATCAAAAGCTCCAGGGGATGCTGGGCACTATTGGAGCAAGCCAAGAAGTGTCAGTTGGACACTTGGTAAATATTTACACCACAAAAACTGGATGGGTTAAATGATTTTTCCTTCAGGCCCGTTTTTGCTGCTGAACTGAAAGATGAAAATAAAAAACAGGGATGGCAACAGGCAGGAATCCTATTCAAATTCTATTCAAATACCCCCCTAAGGAAGAAATAATAAAATGTTATCATCTTTCACATGTTATTACTACATTGTCCTAAGCAAGTAAGTACAGCTTGGATAAATAGAACTTCCCTATTATTCTCCCAAAGTCACTGCATTTAAAGAAAACTTTTTTAAAGCAAACAAATTACTGCTAATTTTTGGCACAATTTTTTCTCTACATTATGATTCTCATCTCTTTTCATTTCTTTGATTATGAATTGCTTATGCAAGCAATAAAGAATCAAGAACCAAGGTTTTGAAATGAATTAATTTAATCCATAATATTTCAAAAATAAGACAATAGATAAAGAAACAACATTAAAAGCCTCTGACTATGTTTTTAGCTTTTTTGGTTGCTTTCATTAATTGCACACAATAAGAAAACATTTGGAGGTTCTGTACTTTTCACGATTACAACTTAAAATATATTTACTTCTTAATTCCTGTCATCACTATAGCAATGTGGCCCTTACTGAACTAAAAACTGACAATGCACTTAAGGACAGACAGCTTCTAAATAGAGACTTCTCCGCTTAAGTGAATCAGAATCTCAGAAATCTCAGAAATTTTATCAGTTGTCTTTTCACTGAGTGTTTCTTCCCAAACTAGTAACTGCTATTCCCATGCTTTTGGTCAAAACCAGTGAGCAGGCATATGCAGGAACAGAGATTCTAGGAATAAAGTGTGGCTGTCTGTAAAACACTGTCTTAAATACTCTCAATTTTCTCTGATGAGGCATTTAAATCTTGCTTCATCTTAGGTGCCATTTTATGTGACGAATAACTGGAAGTTTAAGTTTCTTCTCTGAATCTTACTACACTACACATGATCTTAGCCAAAAGGTCAAGAAGCAATCTTGTAGAATTTAAAATTATTGTAAAATGCCCATAACAATTAAGCAGAAGATTTTTCAGAGTAATTTATTATTTACCATCCATCAGTTGATGAACCCAGCAAAAAGTACTTTTCAGAGAAGTTTGCAATATATAATAACTTTGGGAAAGTCTGCATCATGTGTACTATCAAGAAAAAGTAAGCAGGCAGAAATCACAAATGCCAATGTTACAGTTCCCAAAGCAGCTGTAACTAATCCAAGATATTACACAGGCTTCAGGTCCTGTAATTTTAAATAAGCCATCATCTTGTTTATATATAGTGCTTTATATCTCTATAAACTGTACTTTTATTTCTCTCTCACGTATATGCATAATAGGCTAACTTTATGTTGCTGCGGGAATCACAATTTGCTTGACAAGTTTCTGACTCGTGCTGTTTAAGTCCTTAACACATCTCATGACTAATGTTGCGTTAATGTATTATTTGCACAAAATTTTCTTGCTCTTAAAAACAGTGGTGAGTAATTGCACATAAAATGGAAGAGCCTTCTGTGTCTCTTTTGAGCGTGTGCAACATTAAAATGTTAAAATAGAGATATATCCAGCGAGGTAAAAAAAGAATAAGCTTCCTTGACTGCAAATTGATATAAATACATGGAGTCATTTATTTTAATGTGCAACGTGAAATTCAAATGTGATAATATGCAGCCATCCGACATTTTGCTGAATGCTCTCTGAAAGGGGACCACACTGAAATAAACATAATTAATTTCAAGCCAAAGAATAACATTTCCAGAAACTTATAAGAGTTAGTTGTTTGGAAAGAATATACCTCCTGAACCATAACAATAGACTTCTTCATCTAAAGTTTCTGAGGATTTATCAAATCAGTCAAGGGCTACAAAGAAAAGCAGGTTTTGAGTGCTCTTTAAACAATAAATTACTTAAGGTTTTTATACTTTGAGTTCTGTATATATAAAGTTTATATATATATATAAACTATATATACATAGTTTTATTCTATAGTATAGATTGAAAGANTTGGGAACAATTTTTACACAGAAAGGGTTATTGCACATTGGAATGGGCTGCCCAGGGAAGTGGTGGAGTCACCATCCCCGGAGGGATTTAAAAACATAGTGCTTAGAGACATGGTTTAGTGATGTTTTTTTATCAGTGTTGGGTTGATGGTTGGACTCAATGATCTAAAAGGTCCCTTCCAACCCAGGCAATTCTATGTTTCTATGATTGAAGTAGTTCTTTCCAAAGAAAGTACTCCTGGTTGCATGACTGTCAAATGCTAGATGTGCCTTCTGTATTTCAGTACAAAGTTGCAAACTTCTCTGTTGATAAAACAAATGCAAGGCTAGTTTCAGGTAGGAGAAAAAAAAAAAAAAAAACAAAAACGAAGGAGAAGAAAAGACAGGCTATGGCACATCTTCAGACTCCTATTAAAATTAGTAGATCATATTCATGCCATGACCACACTAACTAAGAAAACAAAGCCATTCTAAAGCTTTTATATTTACATTTTGTTTCAATAGATCTTCTCTGAGGCAGAATATCTTTATTGAAAGTCTGCAGGAGACAAACTCATTAAGGTTGTTCGTGGCACTTGGTCGGCAAGCTACCTTAGTGCCTAAAGTCCAGTGTCATAAAAGTAAAGTACATGCTTAAATGGATTACAAAATGCAATGTATTTATGCCCTTGCTTGAAGGCAAGTATGTGCATAAACACCACTGAACTGATAATTTTATGATTGCTCATTGTCTAAAATAATTGCTCTTTCAGAGTCTAAGGTTCTTATGTAACTCCCATTTACTTCAGTGGGAGCCTTTTATTAGCTTCAAGGAAAACGGGGAAGAATTTGGTATTTGTACGCAGAGGTAGATGCTGCCACTTCCCTCATCACCTGACACTCAATGTTTGCTGGAAGAGCGCTCTTAATGAGGAGAGGGGGGCAGGATGGGGTGGGGGGAGAAGGGGCCAAAGCCCATTAGCTTCCCTGTTAAATCCATGCCTGGGATTTTATGAAAGGACTCAAAGAAATTGTAATGCAATAGTATCCGGTCCTCACAGCTATTTGCTCAACAACCAGTGACAAGTTCAGATGATGTAATGCTTCTAGCATGCACATTGTTTCTTAAGTGAGTTGCTAATTAATACCATGCTGAAAGAGCTTTGGTTGGGTGTCAAGCTACTCAGGGTTGGTCCCTGCAGCTTTAGGGAATGTTTCTGCTCCAGCTCCCTCTGTTCTTACTGTGTGTACAAAGTCCTCTCTAACCAAGTCTTTTTTTTTTTTTTTTTTTGCTTTTCAGAGTTGTGTTGGGTTTTNTTTTTTTTTTTTTCCCCTCAATTGCCTCTGGGCTCTTAATTGCTATATACACAGCACATTACAACCGCTTCTCCTAAATGAGTCTAGCAAAATGAAATTTCTCCTGTGTCCTGACAAATTATCATTACGTTATTGACACCAGAAAATCATTCTGGCAGTAGTTTTCTGGGACAGGACCTGGACTGTAAGAATATTTCTGAAAGGGAATGGAAAAGCTATTTGAGAATGATCCCCTCTCAAAATAACCATGAGAAAGCATGATGGACACATCATACACTCTAGGGATGCACGTGATTTTTTACTTAGATGCAGCTGTTTTTCAGTATTTGGTGTGTAAAGCAGTTCTAGTGTTGAACTCATGTGCTAGGAATAAAATACATGCCCAGGGTCCGCATTGATCTTGCCAGATAAATCCGAAAGGGCCTTCAGCCTCAAGTGGTGTTTAGAGGTCTAATACCTACGCACAGTGCCCATTTCCAACTGAAGCCATAAAAGTTAACCACTTACCTAAGAACTAGTCATCCAAATACTTCCAGGGAACTACTCCTTAGCAGCTCCTTGGGGTAGTAAAACTTAATTTCTTAGTGATGTTTCCTGATATGTAATGAATATTAATTGACATCTAGAAGAAATGAACTGGAAATAGAATATATAATGCGTATTACTAGAATCTCTTATTTCCTTCCAAAGTCAATGATTATTCTCTGAAGTGATATCAAGCAAAATGTGGCACTCAGGCTTAGAACATGTCTGTTTTTCTCTCATATAGTGTACCTTTTTACTTGAACACTGGAGCCAAGTATTCTTATATCTGCCTGCTTTAGGTAAAAGTGTCTTTTAAAAATGTTAAAAAATGCTCCAGCATTATTAGCTAAAATTATAGAATTAAAAAGAATTTCATGTATTTTCAGGTAGATTAAATATTGAAAAAGGGTGGGTTGGAAGAAAAACTTTCACTGCCATGCCACTTTTCTGGTCCTTGAAATTGCTGGATGAGCAATATGGGCACTTTGTTAGTTATCTAATTTGCAGAAGATTTTGAGGTCTCTTAATCTCAAAACTGTCACACAGAAAAAGATACGTGGAATTATTGACATTCTCAGGTATGATTATTAAAATAGTTTTGTGAGGTATACTTGCTAAATACTTTTTAAGGTATTACACACAAAATAGTATGTGAGACATTTTGAGGAAATTCAGATTTAGGAACATCAAGCAAATTTTCACATGTGAAGTTGCTGATCAGTTCCTTGTTGCTGCCTGCTGCATCTTTCCACTCTGAGCACAAACATGCAGCTGAATCAACTCCTAAAGCTACGTCCCATATATAAAAATATAAAAAATATTTATATTTGATATAAAAAATATGTCAAATTATTTTTTTTTTAATTTGTTGAAGTTATTGATACTATGAGGTATGTTTCCTATATATACGCTTATGAGTGTCTAAATTATGTATTTTAGCAACTCCACCTATGAACTATGGAGACTCGTATTCTTCTGTCCTCCCTCAAGGAACTTTTCTCCTGAATTTACTAAGAGCAGTCAGGGTCACTGGAGATACCTATCTTCCTATTCTTGAGAAAATTAGTTGGATAGTTTATTAATCATTAAATAATAATTTGGATTATCTTCTGTGGGTGGAAAATTAGTGGAGCTGTTTCAAGACTTTGATACTCATCTAAGTTACTACGAGTTATGTTACATTAATCTTATTTTGATGTCTTAAAAATAACTTCTTAAAAGGTAAAATCCGAATCTCATATTGTTTGTACTTGAGCAAATAGATCTTTTGGATGTATTTCAGCATTTCTCCATACTTTCATTCTCTGGCTCATCACAACTTTTAATATAGATGTCCAGAAGCCTTCATCTGCCACAGATTTGCTCAGTGCACAAGGAAAGAGAGGATTTGCTTGGCGTAACGATTGCCTTGCCCTGGCAGCCAGGGAACAAGGTCTGAGTTTGGAAACAAATATAGAGGAAACGGTACAAGGGAAATCATCTGTATTCTGTGGGAGGAAATTGGTAACGGGCAATTTCAAAGGAGACTTTGAACAGTAGATAAGCCTGTTAAACCTTTTTGCTTACATGTCTATTGCAATTCAGATGTAATTCTGCATTTTAACTACATGTATCTGAGCTAGCTTTACCTTCCTTGTTCAGGTACTGAGAGAAAAGAAGCCTCAGACCCTGGGTATTTTAACTGAAACAACCTTCCAATAAAGTCACAATTATGTGCATAGTATATGTACAGAAGACAGACTTTCAAAGGGAGCATCTCACATTGCTCTTGTAAAGTTTCATACTGGTATTTGGTACAGATATTCTGAGAAAGTGCCCGTGCAGTTAATACTGCTTTGCCTGTTGGGTTGGTTACACAGATGGACAGTGTCCTTCAATACATCTAGATTTTGCCCCATAAAGGTTTTTTCTTCAGGTTCTTGTTCTGAGTACCTAAAGAAATAAAATGGTACACTCCCATATATCTTTTCAGACAATACAAATTACATACTTTTGGAACTGTAATGCTAAATCAAATGAATATCAATCTTAGGGTGACTGCATAAAGATGAAGAAATTGCCATTTGTCTGTCTGACTGCAAAGTTTTAACAGACATAAGTATTTCCCTTATTGGTGTTACTGAGCATGTTTTCAAATATAATATGAAACGTATGGCTTGATATGTGTTGGGTTTTTAAAATTATTTTATGCCCAAAATTATAAAAAACTATTTTGAGGAAATCAAAAGAGAAACCAGAACTTGTAAAAAAACTTCAGAATGAACCACAGTTCTCTGAATTATTTCTCCATTATTAGTATGTGAAGAGAGTTCTAATATGCAAACATCCACATTAAACATTAGATTTTTAAACACATTCTTTTTCATTGCAGTAGATATTATATTTTTTTTATATGAACAAAAGTGTGAACAGTTTGTAATACAAATGTTCTTCATATAAGATTAGTTAGGAATGAAATTTTAGTCAATGTTATTATCCATCTATATAGAGAATTTGAATGAGGGTGTAGATATACAAAGGGAATTTGTTTCTCAGAATTATGTCGTCATTCATCACTGTGCCAAATTAGTCTAAGACCAAAGAAACATTTAAGCCTCATCTAAGAACAGATAATACGATCAAGTGCCTTGGACACTCACACCCTTGTAGATAAGGGTGAATTTCATGCACAAATCTAATGATAAATTGATTTTGCTTGCAACACACTAATTTGAAATATACAATAAGTCTTCCTACAAGAACAGAGAAAAGAAAGCAACTGCTGTGGTTTAAAAACAGAAATTTTCAGTCTTTATGAGCAGTACAAAATAAGAGGGAAAGGCACTCTTCCAAGGAACAGATGGTATAAAAATGTCAGAAACAGGCAGATGAAATAATGGCAGAAGCCAAAGGACTCCTTCCTCTGTCTCCTGTTTTGAAATAAAAACCCAGTTTAGCTTTTTTTTTTTTTTTTTTTTTTTTTTGGTTTATATAAAAGCATATAAAGAGGCATGCAAGCAGTCACTGGGTAAGGATTTATGCTGAGGTGTATGCAAAGTAGTATAAGTAAGTCTCACAGAGGGCACTTAAATAAATAGTGTTTTAAAAATATGTTTGTCATAACCTCTCTTTCCTATCCTAGAATCTGTAAGCTCATAGTCAAAGGAATATATAAACGGTGTGGAAGATTGCTTTTATAAAATTGTCAGTGCTGGGCATTGAATCATAATATCTGTTATATCTTTTAACCTCAGCCACAGTATGTGAAGGGGAAAAGTGGTTTAATGAAGGGAGTTTTGTATGAGAGTCCTTTCATTCCTCTTAGGGAATGAATAAGATTTCAATGATGTTTTAGGTACGTACTTCATTATTATAAGAAGGGTAAGAGGCAAAGGCAAAGTTTTGTGATTTGATTGTCCTTTCCAATCAAACTGTTCAATAACTGCACTGAAGGGAATTCTGCTAAGGCTGCCCACCTTTGTTCAAGGGACAATAAAAGGACTGCAGATGATCCTGTCCCTTATTCAGCCCAGTAGTGCGAGCAATACCGTCTTCACACTCGGTGTCTAAACAGAGGTGAATTTCACCCAGAGGCAACTTTGACCTTTTGTACTGGCAATTATATTGTTATAAAATATGAACTAAATCCCATCTAGAATCTTCACCCAGAAAAAAAAAAAACAAACAACAGGACTGCTGTGCCTTGTTCAGAATTTTTCTATTCCAGAGCTGGCATCCAGGTGTGTACTTGAAGAACATCTTTGATTTTACATCTACAATAAGCATAACACAATTTAAAAGCATAGATGCCACAGAGCTTAATTTAGAAACTGCTGCTTTTATTAAATTTAGCTACTCTTCCCCTGCAGCTTTACATCAATATTGACTTCAAAATGTGAGTAGCTTTCATTAAATTGAATTACTTGCTCCTGTAATTTGAAAAGTAATGAGGCAGCTACTAAATGAAGCTGTTGACAAAACAGGAGCAGAGGCTATTAAAAATTACATGGCAAAGTGTGAGTCATAAACAATGATGGTTAGTGTTCGAGGGTGGTTTCTGAACAAAATTGCACAAAAAACCCAATTCTCCTCAGTCATCTTCGGTGTGCATCCAAGAAACATGAATTCTACCTGTTTAATTCTTTTTATTTCTGTTCTGTTTCAAACAGGTTCTATAATGATGCCCAGCCCACTGTATCTGAGTATCTTCCAGTTGTGCATTAAATGATATGATCAGCATCTGCTATGATTAACAGCTGGGTTGAGTCAAGTCATTTGTTCTTTCATTCTTCCCAGAGAGAAGTGGAGTTTCTTGTTACAGCAGCATTTTTGCTTCAATGTGCTTTTCCTTTCTGTGCAAAGTTCCTTTCCAGGGGAAATTTAGCTTGGATTTATAGATATACACATGCATATGAGGTTCTATAAACCTGCAACCAGTATAGGAAGCAGAGGATCAGGATAATGTACTTTCTGTATTCTCCATTCCTTCACATGTAGCAGCCCTCACAAAAGCTGGAGTTTCCAAAATCCTAAAGGAATTCTAATTCTAATCCTAAAAGATTTCTGTAACCCTTTGCAAAGATGCATAAATGGGAAACTGAGGCCTGGTTCTCTTTTATCCTGCTTAAATAAAAATAATTGGAACATGTTTTCCTTTAATCTTGAGCTTTGACTTTGTCTTTGCAAGTGGTTATTTGGTTGTGGGACAGCAATCCAGTGTGGTGGAGCTCTTGAGCACATGATCAATCCAACACTCGACATACAGCTTTATTAAAAAGTCTTCAATGGAGGAAATGGATGAACATCCAAAGTGATGAATGACAGAAGAGAAATTCCTCATTGGACCTCTTTGGGTTTGTCTCCCTTTCCAAACAGTGCAGGATAGCAGGTTTGATTTCATAGAGTCATTGAATGGTTTGGGTAGGAAAGGACCTTAGAGGTCATCCAGTTCCACCCTGCTGCCAAAGCAAGGATGAGCTTCTCAGCTGGTGTGTTTCCATTAACTCACCACTAAAACGTCTCAGGGCAATCACAGCCTCACAACTGCCCCCACCCCAAGTATTCACGTTGGTTTTTAAAGGGCCAATTTAGCAATGCAACAGCCACTCTGGACGATGCAAAAATATTCGAACCAAATGCAGTGACTCTTGCACTACTAAGTAACTCCCAAAGACCTTGTGCATTAAATAAACAGCCTATTTGTGACTTCCAAATAAACTTGTATCACAAACGGGTCTTACTAACAGGTATTGTATGCTTGCAATTTGTCTCTAAAAGTTCTCCGAAACAGGCACCAAGCACAGTAATCAGTAAGTATGCTCTTTATATGCCAGACTGCGAGGAGATTTACTCATGAAAAATGGTTCTTCTACGTTTCATGGGCGATAGCCAACCCTGCTATAACAAAATGAATGTATGTGACAATATTATCGACTCTTCTTTCCAGAAGACGATGCTAAATGCTTTGTGTACAGCCCCATGTTTGTGCAGGGCTATGGATCTGACAGGAAATTCAATGATTTTTCCATAGCTGACTTGTTAGGAAGTGCAGAGCAATAGAGCTGAACGTAACTGGATGCTTACTTAATGGAGACTTTCCAACCTTAGATCTATATGGGGTGTGTTATAGACAAAGTACCAAAGAAGGGAAAAGAAAAACTATTAGTTAAGTGTCTAATTTGTCTCTCATTTATTTCAGTGTCATTTAATAGCTCCTTCTAAGGAAGTTTCATCAGGATTAGAGGATTTATTTTTTTTTAAAGACCAGAACATGAAGGATAAAATCTTTTTTTGAGTAACTTCACTATGCAGAAAAACTTTACATTGATGGAGGAATCAATGAGTACTTAATAAAAAAGAACCTCTTCTGACAATTGAATGTGACATTGACAGTAATTGGTTCCCCTGAAGAACAACCTGGTGCAATACTTAACATTTTTACGTTCAATTAAATAATTGCATCTGTTGTGGCATAATGCATTCTGCAAAACAGGACCTCCGAATTTTTGCCAAGATATGTATCCTCCCTGTTTGTACTGTCATAAGTCATATGAGTGTAGATAGAAGGAAAGAAGTGGAACTATGGATATATGAAACTATTTTCTTAGTCTTACATGAAGTATATGTCATTTGAAGGCACACCTTCATTTATATTAGCATAACTCCCTGGGTTAGAAGAGACATCCTACATTGGTGGTAGGATAAAAAGGCAAGTATTTGCCAGTCCCTATTATCCCTTATAGAATCATAGAATGAATCATAGAATCATAGAATAGTTTGGGTTGGAAGGGACCTTAAAGATCATCCAGTCCGACCTCCTGCCCCAGGCAGGGACACCTCCCACCAGACCAGGTTGCTCCAAGCCCCATCCAGCCTGGTCTTGAACCCCTCCAGGGATGGGGCAGCCACAGCTTCTCGGGGCAACCTGGGCCAGGCTCTCACCACCCTCACAGCAAAGAATTTCTTCCTGAGATCTCATCTAAATCTCCCCACTTTCAGTTTAAAACCATTACCCCTCATCCTATGGCTCCACTCCCTGACCAAGAGTCCCCCCCCCAGATTTCCTGTAGCTCCTTGAGGTACTGGAAGTCTGCCATAAGGTCTTTAGTTGTAGTTTATAGAAATCTGATCTTTTAGACTGTTGGGCACCCTGCAGGCCAGGTGGGGGATGGGGGGCAGGGGCAAATTTCATTACAAACTTCTCTGACCCATCAATAAGAAATTCAGTGCAAATGTAGCATAAGATTTTCTGCTTTAAATTGCTAGCATGCTGAAGGAGACTTCAGTCTCATCGACTCCATCATTTGACTCAAAACACTGCCAGCCCTTCATGAAAACTGTTTTAATTAATTCATTTTCCCAAGCTCCTCCTGCTGAAAAAATAAAAATAAATAAATAAACCCAGAAAAACCCCAAAGAACCCAAAACCAAGAAGAAAGGCACAAAAAGAGAGATATTTTGAAGTCTTTCCACTGGTTTCGATTTATATTCTCAGAAGTCAGTAAGAAAGGTAACTATTTCACCACTTTTTAAATCCAGTAAGGGAAAGGCAGTCAGAAAAAGAAAACATGATATCCTGCTCCATATGTCCACTGAGAGACTTCAGCAGCAGCAAATCAATTCACAGGAAATTGAAACTATATAGTTTACTAAATCTTGGATGGAAGAATCCTGGGAATTGTTTAAAAGGACGTTCTGGAAAGCATCTGAGGGAAAACCAAGACAAAACAAACAAACAAACCAAAACCAAAACCAACAGAGGAAACAATAAAAGAAATCCAAATCAGTTTAATTACATTTTTTTAAGGTTGTGGAGGCCATAGCTAAGAAACATGAGGCATAGCTAAGAAACATGAGATGATTTCCTGCAGAATTTACCACTGGTAGAGTCAGGAAAGTTCAGTGGGTTAATGTATATGTATATTTTTAGTATTAAAGAAGGTCTTTCATCTCATTATGGCAGCATTGGGAAAGTTTGAACAATAAACGAAGCAAGAAATAAAATATTAGACAATGGGGGGAGGAAATTAAGTTAAAAGCAAAGGACATTATGAAAAAATACAGGATTATTTTTAAAGATAATAAATATATGGGTTAAATTTTTGGTCATACCCCAAATACAGAGAAACTGAGTCATGAATTGGGTAAAAGTAACATAAGAGTCGTCTTTGCTTTGTTCTCAGATTTGAAAGTATTGTTTTCACCTTGCTTTATGTCAACTGTACGGCATCCTTGGATGGTGCAGCCTAGTTTGGGACAGATAGGAAAAAAGAAAGATCTTGTAACCACCTCAGCAGATGACAGTATTTTTATTTTTTTACAGGGGTCAAATGGTTTGATGTCAAAGAAACAATATGCAAATTGTTTGCATATATTATTTACTGTTGGATTAGAAAATGGTTCTGCCCATCGATTCCCAAGAATCAGCAGCATTTCTGAAGTCAGATGAGTGAAATCAATAAACCTTAAGAAAAAATGTTAAGCTGCCTCGAGTATTAGGTTACATGAATGTCTGTGACAGAAGGAAAGGAATAAGAAAAAATCAAAGGCCAAAGAGAAAAAGGAGGCAGGTTCCCAGCTGCAGGCTGCACTCAGGAAAGACAATGCCCAGAGGTAAAAAAATAGTCAGAGAATAAAAAGACAGTAAAGGGTTGGAAAAAACAAAGGCCAAAATTTGTTCACAAACTTTTGGGAGAATTCTTGAGAGTAGCAACCCCAGTTACAGAAAATAATGATCAGTTCAGGGAAAATTCACAAACATATAAAGTGCAACAATTGTTACACATCTTTTAATATATAAATAATGCTGCCGGTATATCAAAGTTATATAGATATATTTCTTTTTTTTTCTCTTTTTCTCTTATCCTCCCCACTTTCCCTGCCCCTAAATATTGTCTGCCTATATATAAATACAGATTTATATATATATATATATATATATAGTGGTTGACTCCTACCAATAACAAGTGTACAATCAAGAAAGACTGAGAAAATGAACAGGAAAAAATGAGACTATAATGTTGTTATTTTCATTACTGCGGTTTAAATGTGTTCACAATTTGGTGTGGCTATTTTTTCCCAGAAGGATGTATTATAATGACCAGGTTTTCAAAAGACCTCTGATCTCATATAGTGCCATCTACGAGAGACAGTTTTTCCAAAGGACTAAGTGCATTAGGCATTGTTTTACTCTGATATTACGTACTCACCTTTAGTTTCTAAATCTGTAGTCCAGAAATCTGATTTTTTAGAAAATTTGTCCTTAAATGTGTAGGTTGCAATACACCAACACACACACCTATTTAATAAAAAACCCACCATTAATGTTTCATTAGGTGAACTTTGGAACTTTTGCATCATTGGGCTTTTGTAGGGATTAATGAACACAAGAGATGTGTATATTTTGCCCTCTGAGTGTTTCTGAAGCAGTGCTAAAGATGATGGGTTTAGGTTTTGCTGTTTCATACATAATCATAAGATGTAATCTATATTCCACCTAATAATAGCAGAGAGTAAATACATACAACTAATTTAAAGAAATCCTTGTTCAGTCCCCATAGGTATTCACTAGACGCAGAGGAAAAATCAGAACGTTCCCATTGGATTTGGGATGCTTTTGGGGTCAGGCAAAATACCACCTAGAACTGACTCAACATGAGTCCCCCATGTCTATAAAAACAAGTACCTATTAGTTTGTGTGAGACTGCTCTAAACAGCTGGCTTTTTACATTATCCATTATTTTTACGGTGCTTAGGTTAAATTCTGGCTCCGTATAAATAGGCTGTGCACTGGGGACTCAGCGGGGGCTGCCAAAAGAGCTCCTTTCTCACAGTCAAAGAAAATTAATGACAGTTAAATTGCTTTGTGGTGCAGTTTCTGTCCCGTCCCTGCAACAAATCCGATTCTCTCCTGCTTTGTTTCCTGAAATCTTCACACTGGAAGAGATATGCTCCATTGTATAACCAGGTATTCATGAAACATTTATTTCACCAGTAGTAAATTTTTAAAAATACCATCAATTTTGCTTCCTGCATTACCATTTTGTGTTGTTGACCGGGAAATGAGCCTGGGAACGGGAACTCATGCATGTTCCATTGTGTAAATTTATGGAGGTGACAAGCTATGAATCCAAATTAGATGTCCTTTTAAGAAGTTTTGCCAATGTTTATTTTCTGTTTGTTTTTGAAGAATATATAGATTACACCACCAGCTTGTGTAAATGAGCAAATTTCCCTTAAAGTCAAGAGAGCTGGCTCGACTGACACCAGCTGAAAATCTGCCTTGAGCTTTTAAATTGCGATTACATGTTGGTGTTACTTTTCTTGGGTAATATTGTTTGGCAAAGTGGAAAATGAAGCAAAAGCTTCAGGGGTAGAAAAGTCTCAGCTGTGCATCTCAAAGGCAGCTGGGACAATAGGCCATTACAGGGAGTTGCTTCTTCCACACCACAGTAAATTTAGCAGATTTTTAGTGTCCCTTAAACCAAGAACGCCTGTTAATTATGACCAAGGGAGCTGTCAGCTGTGTCAAACAAAGAGTTTGTCCAAAAGCCAAAGAAACTGTAACTTCATCCCCAAAAGATTTGGGCATGCCAAGTTTGGGACTGTAAGAGAAGGGAGGGAATGCCAAGCTTGAGGCACATCTTGGGCAGAGAGACCGCTTGCGATAAGAACATTACTATGTCTATTCCGTTCCTTTGGGTAAAGTGAATTCTACGTTGCTTGGAAGAAGATCGTCCTGTGTCTAGGTGAACTAATGTTAATGACAGAAGTAGGAGGCGTCAAGATGAGTCGGCTTCCTGCATAAGAAAGCTGGCATCCAGAGGGATACACAGAACTGGATCATAGCATAGCACCCCAAAAGGACATATGGGGATAAGACTCTTGAGGAAAAGTGTGTAGTGGAGGGAATGGAGAAAGATCTGAGAAGACTAAGCCTACTTATGGAATTATAGACAGCCCTGCTCAGGCTGTCTGAAGGAAAATGAGAGCCAGTCGTTCTTATGTGGTGGAGAAGGAAATGATCTGTCTCCAAGAGAAGTATTTTGAATAATCTGTATACCTCTTTGTTAGTTTTTTTTTTCCTCTGAAATAATCTCCCATTGTTTTGAGTGTTCTATAATTCATGCCACTTCCTCAAACATTTCTAACCCCGAATGCTTCACTTCCTCTGTTCCACACAGAGCTGTTCCAGTGAAATCAAACAAAGCCCATTTTCTTACATCAGTTCATTCATCATGCTCAAATTTCTCTGTCTTGTTCGTGGATCTAATGCAGAAAAGATTTTCTTTTTGCAGAGTATTTTCTCATCCCATGGTATTGCAAGGCTTCCCACTTTTACATTAAATCCTCTGAGGTGAGCCTTCAGCAGATGTACATAGGGCATGAGTAGACTGGCACAAGGCTGCAGGTCTGACGAGGTCTGCCAGTAACTACACAACTGAATAGCACCCATCTGAAATAGCAAAACTGGTCCCCACTTTCAGCAGACAAGGAAAGGACATGATCTCAGGTGAGTTTTTTGGGCTCCCCGCAATGGAAATTTGGGACATTGTTTAGAGATGGATGAATGTCACAGGCTTCAAGAGTCATAGGATGAGATTTAAAGTTTTCTTTATGGAGAATAATATGGATATACGATTGTGGTATAACATCAAGAATAGTGTTTGTCAGTGTCTATAGACTGCCCCCACCTAAAGAATGAGAAACATCAAGTAATTCCTCCTAATGCTTGCATTAAACTTCCTGATCCCGCAGCCACTGTTGGAGGAGATTATTTGCAGATCAGTAGGAAGCCCTAAAGGCAGGGCACAAAGAGGAGACGTTCTGTCAATAGATCAGCACTATCTCCCTCAAGATCCTCAAAGAGAAGGTAATGAAGTATGGCCCTGATGAGAAGTGAGTGAGGTAGATTAAAAACTGGCTGAATGGCCACATCCAGAGAGGGCTGATCAGTGGCACAGTCTAGTAGGAGACCAGTAACCAGTGGTGCCCTCCAGGGGTCTATACTGGGTCCAAGCCTGTTTAAGATCTTCATTAATGACCTGGGTGAAGGGGGAGAGTGTGTCCTCAGCAAGTTTGCTGATGACACAAAAGTGGGAGGAGTGGCTGACACACCAGAGGGTTGTGCTGCCATCGGGAGGGACCTCCACAGGCTGGAGAAATGGGCTGACAGGATTCCCACGAGGTTCAACAAAAGGAAGTACAAAGTCCTGCAACTGAAGGGGAATGACTACAGGGCAGCAGCATGTGCTGGGTACCGCCCAGCTGGAAAGCAGCTTTGAACCTTAGACCTTGTTGCTCTCTACAGCTCCCTGAAAGGAGGGTATAGCCAGGGGGGGTTGAACCGGGTGACCTCCAGAGGTCCCTTGCAACCTCAGCCATTCTGTGATCACCGTAGACTCAAATGTCCCATTGAAATGGATCAGCGAGCTTTTTATAAAGGTCTTTTTTTATTAAAGCACCTGGTACCAAGGGAAGACATTTCAGACAAGCAATGCTGATCCTTCTTCCACTAAAAAACATTAAAAACACTGGTATAGCTAAATTTTTATGATTATGTCATTATTTGGTGATGGTGAATCATAGGATCACAGAGCCATAGAATGGTTTGGGTTGGAAGGGACCTTAAAGATCATCTAGTTCCACCCCCCTGCCCTGGGCAGGGACACCTACCACCAGACCAGGTTGCTCAAAGCCCCAACAATTTGCTTTTTTCAGATGTATTCTTAAATAATTAAGAAAAGCAAAGTTACCCTTTACCCCAGCTTTTGAGGAGTGTCACGTATATTGGATTGTTCCGTTCAATGATTTCCGTCAGTCCAACCGGAAGATTACCCAACCTTTCATTTATCGAATTTGCAGCATTATAGCTAACAATAAACACCTTGGCTGCTCCCTAATATGGTTTTCTACATTTCCCAGTGCACAAAAACCTGCCCGTTGTCAGTATTACTCCTGTGCTGAAGGTGCCTTTGTTACGGGGCTCCCTTGTACATGCTTATGGTATGGCAAGACCCCCTCCTTCCCTCCCTCCTCCTCCTCCTCCTCTCTGCGATTTCACAGGAGCATTTCCCGTGACAGAGCCCTGCAAGGAGCCTGCTGCCATCCCTCCAGCCCTGCTGTGCAGCGCGGCATCGCCACAGACATCCTCTCAAGATTTTTCCCTTCCTTTGTAACTCCCACCTTTGACTAGGAAGGAAAAAGAGGCGTTTGTGCTCTTGCTGAGACTCAAAGGAGCTGGGTTCGGTGGGAGGAGAGGCGCTGCCTGTGTTTCACAGTCACTTCTGTCACTAGGCGTGAGTTAGGAGAGTGGGAGCTCGGTAGCAACTTCAACTGTGCAGACACTTGTAGTAGCTCCAGGGTCAAACCCAGAAGTTTTACTGAATAACAAGCCTTTCAGCGAACAGGTTGAAAGCAGCTATTTCCTTTACATAGGGTTTTTGGGGGACACAAACTGCGTTCCTCGTGAGCAGATCATCTTCCTTGCACTGTGCGGACAACGCACATATTACTCCCTCTTTTATAACTTTTTACCAATGGATATTCTGTGGATTTTCACTTCTAACGCATTGCTGTCTAGAAATTTGTGCGTCTGGAGGGTATTGCTGACCAGTGGACTGGTAGAGATACACAGTGAATGATGGATTGGAAAGAACAAGCAAAGGGAAGAGTTTTGAGCTGAAGACGGCAGGAATTTAAGTTTGTTTTTAAGTTCTGGGTCATTCATTCAAAATAAAACGATGGGTTGGCACCTTTATAGCTACAAAATTAAATATTGCAACATTTAGCTCTAGAAATTAAAAGCAACTGGATGATTGTTCAGGTTAGAAGACCTCATCAGATCTGCTTGCTAACCAACCTAAGCAATTTGGGAAAATTTTTACGGTAAAATTACAAAACAACCCACCTTCCACCCTGTCTTGTGTTTACTGGATACTTTGTCCTGTTTTCTAAAGAATTTGACTTTCATGATCCATTACCTCCAGACACTTAAAACATTTCTAAAATGTACCGTTTTCCCAATAGTTTTGATTTCATTAGAGGATACTGAGAGGTCTAGCTCTGTTATAAGCAGTTCCTAGGCATAAAGATGTATTCCTGAAATACAGTGAGGAGTATTTCGTATTTCACCTTACAGTCATCACTAAATAACTTTGGAGCCACATTTACAAAAACTCATTGCCAGTAAGTTTCCTCCTCCAGCCCTACAAAACAGGTAAAGGTAACTCAAATAGACACTCCTTTAAGTGATTTATTTGCACAAAACCCAAAGCTTATGGGAAAAGTGTTTGCAGAGAGTTTGGGTGCTTGTGAAGGAACCTCAAAATTTGCATCAGGTTTAGCATCCGTGCATCAGTATGGCTCAGCAAGTTCTTATCATCATTCAAACTACTGACAAATTCTCCTTCTCAGCCCCAATGACCTTGGTATTTGCCTAATTTTACACACCAAAGCAAAACAATGCACTTTGAAATGTTATTTGAAGGTTATTTGGTTTGGGATAGTAACCAGACAGCTTTAAAGTACTGAGATCAATCTTTATTAAGATTTATTCTTTTTCCTGTGGCAGCATCTACCAGTTCCACTCACAGACCACGTGAGGCAGGCAGGTAAGTTTGTCTCCTAATACATCGAATTGTCCTGCTTTCCGGCAAGAGGCATTTCTCATATTCCCTGAGACCTCAGCTATTCCAGCCTTCAGCTGCAAATTAGTCTCACCTTTCTTGTTAATGTCCGATTCTTTGACAGAATATGGATGTTAAGTTACTCAGAATATTAAAAGAGACATTAAGTCCTTTGTCTATGCTTTTGACCAGTGCTAAATGAGAAGCTGGGTTGGAAACAGCCTTCTGGGGAGTTCTAGGCTCCAATTTTTTATAGGAGTGGTTCTGAGCTGTTGTTTAGGTGCTGTGCTGATGTGAGATAAATAAGAGCTGAACCTTTTCTGAGAGACAAAGGTAGGGATGGTGGTTTTCCTTCAATATATTTTAGCTGGTTTGATTGGACTGAACTTCTCCAAAAACTACAAACTGAACTGAAGTACTAGCAGAAAAAAAGTCTTAAATCAAAGAATGGCATTTTTATTGTGTGGTATCAAAACAGCAGATCTCATTCAAGATGTGACAAAGTGTGATGGGGTTTTGAGAAACCTGGTCTGGTGGGAGGTGTCCCTGCCCAGGGCAGGGGGCTTGGAATTCGATGATCTTTAAGGTCCCTTCCAACTCTAACCATTCTATGATTTTATGATTCCTCCTTTCTAGGAAAAATCTTTACATATTACAAAATGATAACAAAATACAAAATAACAACAAAATACAAAATCATTCCCTTGTAACTTTTAGAAAGCTGCTTTTAAATTATGTGGCCTTTGAAGCTGCTGGAGCAGAAGCTTCAGAATATAAAGAGTTTTAATATTAGTGACAAGTGAAAATATCACTGCATCTGCAGGATCTGCACATCACTGAACATGGTTGATAGGACATGCTCAAACCCCCAGTCAGTGGCTGAAGGGCAAATCTTTATCAGCAAGCCACCAAACCCTAGTTATTCCTTTAATTTCAAAATGCAAACTGATCTAATTTACCCCGTAATTCTTACTGGTTAAGGGAGAGGGTCTCAGAGCATTTCACACAACTATTCCTTGGCGCAGTTATAGCTAGGCTGGAGCAGGACTATCACCTCCAGCACAGCAAGCACTAAATCGATTCCTACAATGTCCTTCTTTGTGTCCTGAACTGGGTTAAATGCAAACTCTGAGACTAAGTCCTTTTGCATAAAACGATTGCTGTGTTTCTGTGCTTAGCGCAGCCTCCCAGCCCCAAAGGTCCCGGAGTCATTCTGCCACAATAAAAGAAATGCTTATTTAGAAGACACGACCTTTCAGTAGGGAGAAAAGAAACACAAAACGACCCACCCACCACCAACAAGAAACAGATGGTTTTCAACAGATAAATAAGGAATGAAGATTGAACTCACTACGGGGAGATTTATTTAGCAACTGTTTCCAATTTATCTCTGGGATGCACAGTAGCAGTAATTTATGGGAAGTCAAAGCCAACTTGTTATTTATGTTGCATATAAACAAGCCTCAGTGAATAATCAAGCAACTGAAGTACTTGCTTTTCAAACTGTAGGTTAAGTTTGGATGTCTTACTACCTCCTAGCACTTTTTGTCACTTGAGCATCTGAGAAATAATGAGTATTACAACAAACTCTTAGGAGTCTCTCAGCCTTTGGAAGTAATTCCAAAAAGATACGCAAGCAAATCTAATGCAAAATCTTTTATTTATTCTAAAATGATAATCCTAATAAGGATATTGTCTTCATAAACAACACTCATTCAGAAATAACTGCAAACACACCAAATAAAGTTTGATAAACTGCATAAGCAGTCTTTATATTAAATAAAATTTCAAGGAGATTCCTGCTAATATCGCTGGTGTTTGGCTGCCTCAATTTCTGTTCAGCTGAAATAAATGGGAATTCTTTGTGCAACTGAATTTCTTACTAAATAGTTAGCAAGTGCTGACATTTTTATTATAATGCTTATGCTTTAAATGAAATTAGTGAATTTAAAAGCCCGAGAGTTATTGCCACTGGCAACTGAAGTCTTTTGTGTGCCTGTTAAAAGCCAGAGTATTGCAAACTTATTCATGTTGTTTGGCCAGTGGATCTCAGTTCTTAACCAGCAGCTCCACCACCAGCCTTCAGACACTCACCCCATTGTTAGAAAAGACAAGACCAATATTGGCTACAGCACTGGGGGCCAGATACTGAATTGAATAAGTAGGGTAATTATTCCCGAAATCAGTGTGAATAGTAAGACATGGAGCATCACAACTGGCTGCTTTGGTTGCATGTTCTTTACGTTCCTCCTTTGGTCTCTCATATTTTCCCGTGCCTTATTACATCGAGCTGGTTTTACCGGGGAGCTTTTGCCAGCTTCTAAAAATTTAAGACTTGGTATTAGTACTTTTTTAATTTCTTTTGTCTCCTAGCAAACAAGCTAAGATGAATGAGACAATTAGCACAGACGATTGAAGAGCCGATAGTAAATTCCAGGTATCACATTATCATCCTGCGTTAACATGGAGCAGGAATGGCATTTTATTGTATTTTCACAGCCCCCTAGTACATGACAAGAGGGGAAATTTAGACTAGATACTAGGGAGAAGTTCTTTGCTGTGAGGGTGGTGAGGCACTGGCCCAGGTTGCCCAGAGAAGCTGTGGCTGCCCCATCCCTTGGGGCCTGGGGCAACCAATCCCCAACCCCTGGCCTGGGGTTCAAGGCCAGGCTGGATGGGGCTTGGAGCAACCTGGTCTGGTGGGAGGTGTCTCTGCCCAGGTCTGGGGGATTGGAACTCGATGATCTTTGAGGTCCATTCCAACTCGAACCATTCTATGATTCTATGACAAGGACTTCTTATTTAATAACAAGAATATCAATAGTGACAACACAGAAAATACTACTTCCACCATTTATTCCCGAGGGCAAAGACAGGCTAAAGCTAAGGCTCCTTTTCCCATATGCACTTCATAAAATCATATGCAATTTTCTGAATACTAAAGTGTGCTCTCATTTGTATATCTAAAGCTCTGTATGATAGATATTATACACTGAATGAAAAAAACACACTCTTCAGCATTTTTATTCCTTGTAGAATTCCCTAAAGTTCCACAGATGCTATAAAAAGCCTCAAGACATAGAGGTGTGACAGTACAGTATTTCATACAGTATTTATATAAATTTCCAAACAGAATATTGCACTGTATGAATAATCTTTGTAACTTCCAAATATTTACATTTCTAAATCGGTCCCTTTGTACAACTACAGAAATTGCAGGAAATAAACCTTCCCTTGTGTATTCGCAGGATGCTGGGTTATCGGAGTTTTAAGCCAAATTCAAAACCTACTTCAAAAGCAAATGCTACACAGAAGACACTGTTTATGTGGGTCACTTGGCTACATCTCTGCCATACGAAGTAAAAGGCCGGGCATTTTCCTGAGCATATGTATCAATACACACATAAAAAAGCTGATATTACCTTTCTTCTTTTAAATCTGCAGAGAAGCCATGAATCATAGAATCAGAGAATTTCCTGGGTTGGAAGGGACATTTAAGACCATCGAGTCCAACCATCAACCCAACACTGACAAAACCCATCACTAACCCATGTCTCTAAGCACTATGGCTGCCCGGCTTTTAAATACTTCCAGAGATGGTGACTTCACCACTGCCCTGGGCAGCCCCTGCCAATGTGCAATAACCCTTTCAGTTTAAAGATTGTTCCTAATCTCCAATCTGACCCTCCCCTGGTGCAACTTGAGGCCGTTTCCTCTTGTCTCAATGCCTGTGACTTGGGAGACATGGACAGGTGACAGTCTCACATTTGCAT
>QJSC01010755.1:372399-413247 GCA_003697955.1 Calidris pygmaea | reverse complement strand
AAAAAAAAACTAACAAAGCTTGCCTAACTACATGAGGTAGTACATGTAGCAAAACAGAAGGCAGAATATAGTATTCTGGAATATGAAGAATACAAATAAGTTTACAGGTTGGAAGGAAATAAACTCAACAGCAGAGACAAAAAAAAATACCAAAAAAAATAAAGTTTAACAGCTTTTCAGTCTTAAAGCACCAATACACTTTTCATAGAAAGAAACATAGTATCACCACTACGTGTTCCTCATATACCATCACATGGTAAAATGAACGCACAAGGCTGTTCACCATGAATGATTCTTTTTTTTGAAAATGGTGAAGCAACGAATTACGCACTTGTCACCAGGCTCCATTCCACTCTACTTCCCGGCCTGCAGGAGTATTTGCCAGGTCATGAGGAGCAAGGTTAGCCTTCCTTACCATTTTCTTTAAGGTTTTTTTGGAACGTTTACCCTCATAGTAATGTCTAGTATAGGGATACCATGTACAGCTTAAGGCCTCAAGCTTGCAAATTTTTAGGCATGTGTACAATTCTCTGTTTTTGCTGAGACCGAATTCAGGTAAATTGAAGGAGTCACATGGCAAAAGTAAAACCTGGAGTGTGCAGAACTGTGTTGCAGAACTGATGGCTTAATTCCTTCATTTCAGGTTATTCCACTTCTCAATATGAAATTTTTTCTCAAATCCCTCAGCGTTATATATGTCTGTCTTTCACTCATCCATCCAAAGACAGCTGAGTATCTGTGAAGGACTGGGCCACAATGAATTGGTTATTCAAACTACAAAGCTTAGCAGCATTCAATAAACATCTCATTAACATACTTAAGAAATAATAACCATGAATGGCCCAGTCTCTTAAAGTATCTCTTTAGAGGAAAACATGCTAATATGACCCAGGACTTCCCTATATTTTTTATTTTCCATTTTATTTTAAAAAAAAAGGTATTTGTACTTGTTATATTTCATGTGAAATTGAAACCAGTCTAGCTCTTCGTGTATGCTTGCATGGCTAATGCTACTGTAAATCATCAAAAAAGTTATATATATTTTTATTTTACTTTAAGGCATGATTTATTATATTGAATTATTGGGATGGCTTCTCTTATGTACATTGGAAATAAAAACTCAGGCCTCCCTATGGTATAGTTTTAAGGTTACTGTTAGTGGCATATATAAAGCACCATACAATAATATATTCAGATGAAGAAAACAAAGAACATTTATGAGCTTTGAATTAACTGTATAGGAGTAACTGCTAAGAAAATATAGCAATATTTAACACAGGATTCAAAATATTGTTATATATCATTATAGATTTTCAAATGAATTTTTCTCCCATGTTTACTTTTACAGATTTTTTTCATTAAGATATATATGTCATTTAAACTTTTTGGTGGAAAGCAGTATACATCTTCTGTACAATAATGTTACAGCTTTATACAAATTTAAGGAATGATAAGAAATGGCCTTTATTATTCTTTTCCAAGTGCTGTGCTTTCACTTGCCTGTTTTACATTTCACTTGCAAGACTCAAACGACAGCAAATACTCTGAATGCCTTGCTTCCTGGAGGATTCTGTAAACTGAAATATAAAAACATTCCCCATGTTATTTTTCAGACTGCAACACCCAAATGACAACTTTTTTTGATTGTTAAATGCAGTTCTAGGACTCTGCGACTCCTCTTGGGACTATTCATAACTTTAGTTATCTAAGATTTTTTGTTAAAAAACTGCTACAAATAGAAATTACATAAATTTCAGATTAATGTATTTTCCAAGCAGCTTATTAGGAAAAAATCATAACATGGAAAAAAAAAAAAAAAAAAAAAGAAAATAATCCTTTGTGATGAGGGCTTCAGGTTTAAAGAATAAAGCTCTATTGAAGCAAAATACTAAAGAAAGTTTTTAGGCAAAAGAGAAAGCATGTCTCTTATTCTCACTCTAATAACTATATTCGGAGAGAACTTTCAGAGCTAGGAGATGACTTGTTTGTTAGTTGCTTGTATGCCGAAGGATAGAGAATTAATATTTTACAAAAACCAAGGAAATGCATTCTGAATGGATAAATACACTTCAAAAGAAGTGAAACGGAAGTATCCAACTGCAATGAAAATTTGTTAGAAAAATGCATTTTTTTGTCTTATAAACTGAACTAGCATGTCATGTCTGATGGTCTCAGTGTTTTCTCTTTGGCAAACCTTGGGAAGGAAAGGGAAATGGAGATGAAAGTAGGGAAGGGAACAATAAAACAGGTTGCTTTTATTGTTTACAATCAATCCTCTTTTCCTTCACAGAAAACTGCCATGGGACTGTTTTCCAACCCGCTGACCTCCCAAAATTTACCAAGATGGTAAAGTAAAAATAATGATTAAATTCACAACACTTTTCCTGGCTACATCTCTACTCAACGAGGTGATTTATATGAAGAACAAAAGTGTCGATAAGGAAGCATTCTTTCTGAGGGAAAGGGATGGTTGTGGGGAAAAGCCAAAGAGTATGTAAATTAAATCATCCACTTAGCAAAAGAAATTTGTATTTTGTAAGTTTCCAGGTGGGTTGAAAGATTTGAGGGAAAGAGGCAAAACATCCCAACACCACCACCAATTAAAAATAACAAAAAAATTATTTTTCTTTTCCTACTTACAAGCTCTCTGCAGAAAATTTTGGAGTGTTTTCCCCACACAAATTTTTTGGAAAGCCTACAGTTTTAGGGGTAAAAAACATTCTTAGCTTTACAGGACTAAAAGACTGGTGCAAGATTTTTTTTAAGGTAGTTTCTCTTTCTTCCTTTAGAACCTGGAGAACTCTTTCAGGGATTAAATTTAAACTGCAACGTGCAACCATGTGTTATCATCACAGAAGGCACAAATACATTGAATATAACTAAATGAACTTTCACAGCATCTCTATGTCTTTCAGAAAAATGCTGTTAAAAACAGTTCAACCATTGGAAAAAAAAATTAAAAATATGTTGTAATGATTGTGAATGTTAGTGTTTTTGAATATTATTTATGGTCCAGGCTCACTAGTTCAGTACCATGTAAATCAGCAATGAACATTTCATCATGAACCAATGACCCTGCATCAGCTACTCGTACCCATCCACTGCAGAACCTCTACCTTGGACAAAATAAATCACTAATGTTTATTTTTTAAAAAATCCCAAGGAAAGCAAAGGCAACTTTCTTACCAAATATTAATTTGTAATGTTAGTTGCAACAGAAGCAGCGAAATAAACAAGAGGGTTATTTTATTTCATAAGCAGCTTTTTAGAGTAATGAATTATGAGCTTAGAGGAGGCAGGCAGCTCTGGTACCGCAGCTTCTCCAAAGTCACCCCAGCTCTTACACAAGCGCTGTAAATCACCCACTCTGGCCTATTTGTCTGGTTTCTAGCCCTGCCCCAGGTACGAACAGACACAATGCACGACTTTGTAAACCTTATCGAGGTGAAGGGTAAAATGTAATCTTTGAAACTGGGCTCTGTACCTTTCAGAATATATCCCGTTTTGAAAGGAAGCAACGTACACCTTCCTTTTGTCCACTGGCATCACATCAACGTAACCGCCCTGGTTGGGGACCACACCAGCATGGACTGCTGCCCGGCAGATACTGGATATCTGAGAAAGAATGAGGAGAAGATTAGTTCTCATTCATCCTTTTCTTTCAAAATTGTTTAGAAGAGAAGTAATAAAGACATATAAACCAAGTTCTAGGAAACATAAAATAATTACATTTATTGCATGACTAATTTTATTAATATTACAGTATTTAAATCAGCTTCATAGGGATTAGGCCAGTTTATAAGAATGCAGGTACTGCCTCTTCAAAGGTCTCCTGCAGCGTGACCCCAAAATCAGTTATTTCAGGCAATTTCAGTTCAAAGATCAGGGACACGTTTGAATTCCTGAACCTTTCAGAAGGCTCTATCCATCTTCACTTCAACAGCAGAGAGGTAGTAAAACCCAAACCTTAATCAATTATTATAGATCAGGAGATTCACTTTAATCTCCAGCCAGAGCCAAACAGAGTGACCTCACTGTCATGCAGTTTGGATTTTAATGTCACAATATTTCTAGGAGTAAACATTGGAAATTGTTTATGCAAAGAATCTTTTGTGAAGACGCTTTAGATTTTTTCCCTTCACACGGCTGGCTGCAGGTTTTGAACGTGCCAGAAGCGAGGGCACTCATGCTCCTCTGTTGTTTTTCTCCTTTCTCTCCAAGGCTGCAAGGTTCTTGGTTCATCCTGAACACCAGCAGTCGCCTTATTTTTAGGCTTACAGCATCCTTTATGTACTCATACTATGGGAGTAACTAAAGATCAGACCGTGCAATTTCAAATACACAAGGGGAAAAATGGCGCCTGCAATACAGATTACAGCCTAAAGAAACAAAAGATGAATTTTACAAGCAATTAACTGCAGTGAAAAAGTAGAACACTATTAATTACTAGTACTATAACACAGTGGCACCCTTGTTTTCAGTTCACATTTGAGATATTATAAAAAGCCAGAGGTACAGCTGGGGAAAAGAAAGATCAAAGTTTGTCACCTCTGTAACAGTAACCAAAAGGCTAAGCTTTGTGTACATTATTAAGTAGGCAGATACCTTCAGAATTACGTTTGAAGGTAGCTGAGATACTAGCTGTTCCAACATAATTTGGAAGTTTCTGGTCAAGTGAAAAAGAAAGGAAAAGTTAACGGATGGAGATTTTGACAGAAGAGGCCTGACCATGAGTGGGAAACTAATTCCAGTAAAGGAAGGGGTCACAGTTAGGGTTGGTACCACAACCGGTGATTGCATCAATGAAGTACGGCTGATGCACAACACCTTAAAGCTAAAGGCAAGATCCTTATATGGGAGATGTGAAAAAGGAGAGGTCAGAAGAATGGGGTTGATGAGGACAACTCAGAGGATATTTTCATAGGAAAAATAGACTGATATTCTGATGCTGCCTTCCAGGTGAAATTGTAGAACTAATGTGCACACTTTTTGAATGTATGATCAACTCAATGAATATTAATTCATAATTATGAACTAGCTTGTAAGAATAGCGATGAATAAATGCATATAGTTTTATCAATATATACAGAGTATAATTTTTTTGAGAAAGTACCAGCTGCTTTGAGCTTTCAAGAACTTCTCATTGGCTTGGCAACCTTCATCTAAATGGAATTAATTCCAGTACTGACGGCACTATAGCTAATAATATGTCATCCTGACCACTCCTCCTTGACCTGTTAAGGTGAACCTCCTGTTAATTTAAGCAGAACGTGATTTCACACTCAGGTCTATCACAAATTTCAGCATATTATTGGTATTTTACATTAGCAGCCTTATGCCACTTTCTGGAAGTCTTCATCAGAAATTTGGGATTGTTTCTTTAATTTTGATGAACACATGCCAAAGGATATATAAAGCAGTATTTTTAAGTTAACATAAACATTTCATACAGCATTATATGAGCCTGCTTTACTGCTGTGCTGTGAAATCTCTGAAATTTGTTGGTATTTAACAGGTCATAGAATCTGAACACCAAGCTACCTCATTTTTTTTCCTTCTTCAGCTACTCAGCAAAATACCAAACATCTACCACAGCATAGCAGTACTCCACAAAGGCATTTTAACCACCAGCGTCTGTCCCTCACCACCACAGGACTACAGAACTATTTAATATTTATATGATATTGTTTCTATTTGACCACAGCAGATAATTATGAATATTTTTGCACTAGTATTAGGGAAATATTTCCATATATGGTCACTGAAACAAAAATTCATATGGCCAAAGTCCTCAGATGGTATGAAATTACACAACTCCGAATTCTTCAGATAAAAGGCATTTGTTGATCTCTAGTCTCCAAAAGGAGGTTCAGTTTTTTTGTAGAATTGCTTAATCAACACCCATAATGTTGAGTCACTACTGGTTGCCTACTGCAAAAACAACAGGATAAATATAAACTTTAATCTCTTTATAAATTCTTATAAGGCAACTGGAATGTGGTTAAGAACTTACACCATATACACATCTAAGGTGTGTCCATTAAAATAAAATTTTACCAAAAAAAATCTGCAAGTGAAAGAATTTTCAACTGAACTATTGTATTCTCTCTATGAAAATGTTTGTTATTTTGGTAACTTTATAATCCAGGGACTAACACAACACCAACGGACAATCTCTGTAACAGGCAGGTGCTGCAAAGAGCATCTCCAAGAGAGTTCAGACAATCCTATCATGCCTGACATGATTCAGTTCTTGGGAAAGTTTTCATTTAATTTCACAAATGGGGTCATATAGAAAAGTGCTTTACAAATACAGGTATTGTTAAAAATGCTTGTCAACATGACACAATTCTGAAATTCCATAAATAAGACTCAAAAAATTTTAGCCAAAATGGATTAAGCAAAGTTGTGAGATGGAACCAACTCTTCAGCACAAGACAGGAGGAATTTTTCTTTTTTCCCGGTCTCCAAAGCAAGACAAAGCATTGGTGTGTGGGAACTCTTAGCAGCAGGGCCAGTGGGGACACAAAGGTGGCGATGTGTTTGGGCCACATGAAGAATGAGTAATTTTTAGTTCTGTCTGCCGGGAACGACACATACTGCAGTTCTAATTCATACCATAATAGCTCTATTTAGAAAATAAACTTATTGTACCACAAGCTCAGAGTAAGAGATACTTTTTTTTCAAAGAGCTTCAATCTACTTAAAGACAAGTCAAACAAAAGGAGATCAACCAAAAAAATAGAAGGTATAAAGCAGAGACGTAGAATGTATAGAAATAGAAACAGAAGGTTTAGAGCAGAGCATATTATGTGAAAACTCCTCACACAAATACGCTTGTAGATGCTTTCTATATGAGCCATAGATAGGATTTATCTGCCACAGACAGACAATAGCTCACAGAGTGGAAGAATGGAGGATGAAACAATGGAGGGTTTTGTTTCAACCTATGTAGGGACAGTCATTGCAATGTCAAAGCAAAAAAGAATTGGAGGAAAAAAGTGTAAAAATTCCATGGGGCACTACTGACAAACCAAAGAACAACCTTTCCCAGGAACGGGGAGGAAAAGAAGTCACCGTAAAACACGAAACGAGTTTAAGAATGAATGTCTGATCAGACCCAAGTCAGAAAAGGAAAGGTTTAACCAAATTCTCAGGAATACTACAAAAATGGTTCTGTAAACATATCTTTTTTGCATTAGTGACATCTATTAGTGTTACTTTTTTTTTTTTCTTAATATCTCTGCAAAATCTTCATTTTGTGAATACAAATGGCCTAATAAATAGGACAAATAGTCATGTGCATATATGCGTATATTCACATACATATATGCATTTTTAAAATAAAAGAATTGGCAGAAATGTCACAAAAACCCCATCTGTTTTGTGGAATCAACCAAGTAAATCATGGACTGCAATTTCAAATACATTTGCTGTGACAAGTGGCAAATGAATTCTCTGTATCTATGAACAGATCTGTCTGTGAATACATGAAAAACCGCAAAAGAGGACACACTTAATAAACACATTATTCTCTATAAATACATCTCCTGAAACTAGTTTAGTAATATATTATGATGCACAAAATATTCAATCATATTATTTAGTGAAATTTACAACAAAAAGTATCTTTAAAATAATTTAAACACTAGCAATAAAGGAACATTGTAGAAAATTGCATAATGCTAATATCGTTGTCCATTGATGGGAACCTCTGTACAAATATAGGTAGGACACACCTCTCTAATGATGCCCTAGGACCCTTCTGTTGGAAATGGAGAGGAATAGATAGCTCTATTAGGCCATTCTTCTCACGCTGTGCTAGACACTCTGAAAAAATGAAATAAATTCTGCTCTGCAGATGCCTACTTACTTCCTTTACCACCACACTGTGTGTCCTACAAACTCCAATAAATATAACCTAGAACAGCACCTTCCGTGGAGATATCTGCCCTGAAAGCATTTGAAAATGATAAGAAGACTCCCATCCCCTGGTTTCTTACCTGTATTTATGTCCATTTTTTTTCCTAAAAGCAGTGTGGCTGCACACATTTCTATACAATGGAGATGAATAATGAGATATTACATCTAAAATAATTTTAAAACTTAACTCCCTGACCCTCCTATATACATGAAGGACCCAGATCCACATGCACAAATCAATTTATTCCCTGAACTGGAAGTACTTCTTGCACATGTAACACTGCTAAAGGCCAAGAGTGTTTTCAGGACGAGTTACTTCTTAGTTAGCTTCAAAGTAACGATGAATAAATTTTTCCAGGTTACTTCCACACATTTTAAAGTGCTGGAAAGGAGTGAAAATCACCATCTGCCCCAGCTGTTCGCTGTACTATTCCTTATGACAGCTAAAGGGTAGCTAAAACATAGAGTTTACTGGTAAAACTGTGAACTGCTCTCTCTGTCACTACATCCCTTCTCCACAGGGAGATGATAAAGGAGTGGCATAAAAAAAGAGGAAGATTCTGTTCATTCTTTCTGCCTACTTCAGAACTAAATATGATGTAGAAAAGACAGGAAAAAAGATTTTACTAGGAAACAGAACAACAAAAAAAATACAGTATCAGTCTGTTAAAATAATATGAAAATGTGAGATACTCTATACAAATATATCAAAATTCTGCTGCAGATATTTAGCTATCTACACAGAAAAGAAATATCCAAAATAATGAGAGTGTGAACACCTAAATTCAGAATAATTTTTTTGTTAGTTTAATCTGACAGAAGTTATGGTGGCATCAGGGTCTGGAAAGCAAGGGTTTAAATGAGTAGACGCTCCCAACACTGGACAAATCTCTGGGAATTTTGTTAAAAAAATGAAAATATGGGTCCAGATACTACTGAAGTCTACACTGACTTTTTGAATAACTTTCCATATCTTTAGCAGCTGAGTACTACTAACTTAAATGGGAGCCTCTGAAAAAGAACTTTTGAAATGACTGTGTAAAAAATCAGCATATGGAGGAAAACTGGAAATCTATACAATATCTTATTATCTTTACGTTATAGCTTTTCATAATATTTTATACTTCATTCTATAATGCAATGGAAATCACTATACTTACATCAGAATAAATCCGTGTTCCAATTACCCGAGCGTAGTGGGGATTTGCCTGCATACAATTGCGAGGACAATACACCCTGAAATATCAAAAAGAAACCGCACACAGGAAGAATGGTATCAGAGTATTGCTGTATCATAGTCAACGTTAGCATTATAAATCACTAATTTCATGATGCAGACATGTGGGTCCACACTGATACTAAAAAGGGAGCTGGTTTTTGAGGTTTTGACAATATGAGTGGTAGCATCGCTGATTGAGTTGTGGTTCAGAATCACAGAATCATAGAATGGTATGGCGTTGGAAGGGACCTCTGGAGATCACCCAGTCCAACCCCCTGCCAGAGCAGGGTCACCCAGAGCAGGTTCCACAGGAACATGTCCAGGGGGGTTTGAATGTCACCAGAGAAAGAGACTCCACCAGCTCTCTGAGCAGCTTCTTCCAGGGCTCTGCCACCCTCACAGGAAAGAAGTTCCTCCTCATGTTCAAATGGAACTTCCCGTGTTCCAGTTCCTGTCCGTTGCCCCTTGTGTTGTCACTGGGCACCACTGAGAAGAGCCTGACCCTATCTTCCTGACACCCGCCCTTTAGATATTAATCAGCATTGATGAGGTCCACTCTCAGTCTTCTCTTCTCCAGGCTGAACAGCCTCAGGTCTCTCAGCCTTTCTCTTAATGAACCTGGTGTTAGTTTTTAGTTTTTAATAATGGAGAAAAAAAGAAAAAGATAGAAGGATGAGACTGCACCCATCCATTCCCACATTCCACTCCCTCGCTTACTTCTCCACCTCTTCCAGCCAGAAAGCCAGGATTCGGAGCCAAACACCAAACAAGTCCACGGACCCAAGTGCTACATGAGGGATGTTTTCCCAGCAGTTCTGGCTTTGTACTTGCTTCCTGCACTGGCGGGAGGATTGCTATGAAAGTCATCCCGCGGATCTCTCCGGCTTAGCTTGCAGCAAATCACGCCACAGTGTATTTACCTTTGACTCATCTATGGTTTTAAGAACTGTTACCGATTTCCTTCCTCAAAATACTGTGGGCACAGGCTCCTTTCGAGGAGTTAGAAAGTAGGCTTCAAAGAAATGGCACATGTATTTAAAGCTTTTAACTGACCTGCAGCCCACACCTTACTTTAACAATATATACATCAGGGTTTTTTGCAAATATATTGGCTCGCTGTGTCCTCTAAAGGTCCCAAGCAAGTTTATAACGTCTATGATAAATATCTGTATCGCATCCTTTTATGGTGTATGTTTTACAGGCAAATAAAATGAATTAAAGTGTGTTTTGCCCAAGGTGCATCGATTTAATAGCAGACAATGAAAAAGAAAAATGCTTCTTTCTTCCCAGTCTTTAGTGTAACCAACAGTGATTTTGTTAAGATTTCCCAAGGAACCAAAGAAAGATCTTTATGGGCAAAAGAAAGTGAGATTCTCCTAATGAAAAAGCTTGTATATTATCTTTACCTGCCCAACCTTCTGCTTAGACCAGAGACTAAAATACCACTAAAACATTTCTGCTTTCATTTTTGCAGCTCTCATTGTCACCTTTATCAATTATAACCATAGATAATTAGTAACTGGCAGAAAATAAGGCAGAACTTTGAATTAATAAGACTGAAATAATTTTACCTTGGACAGTGCGAGGCTGGTTTTTGAAATGGGCACAATTGTTCCACTGTTGTTTCACAGGTGATAGCTTGAACTGATTAAAGTAAAGCAGGAAACAATAAATGTGTGCAATTTAGAAAAAAAAAAAGAACAAAACAACAATTCAAAGTAGTACTGACTTTATAAGAAAAAAATGCTAACCTGTTACTTTAGAGACAGTGAAGGAATTAGCAGATTGGTATTTTCTGAAAAAGAAATAATAATAACAGTCAGTAAATAACATCCGTCCATGATTTCTTCTTATCTAGGAGAAGTTTTGTTAGAGAATCTAGAAATATATATATGGGACATTGTCCCCAGTCAATTCTTACTCACTGCACCCTCTCTCCCCAATTGTGAATCTATTTGTTGCAATGACACGTTTACTTTGTACTCCCGGTGAACCTCTTTGAGAACCAGGAATGTATGTTAAACTCCCTCAGCAATTTAATTTGCTGAGAGAATAAATGTGTTAGGAACAAATTATGCATCGCTTCTGTTCCTCCAAATGTCTCAACCAAAAATCTGTGGCTGGGAATTTCTCGGAAGCATCCATCTACCAGAGGAGATCATTTACTTCCCTCCAAAGGTTCATTCCTACAAACAGCTCCAGAACTGAAAAGAGTTGTTCCTCACTGCCTTTATTTTAAAAAAAAAATAAAAATTAAATTTTACTTTTGGATCTTGTGCTGATGTTAAATTATCATCAGTATCACCATAAATCCAGTGCAACAGGTAGCAGTCTGTTCTTCTCAGTAATTGTATGGTACCCAGATGGACCCCTTTCCTGCTCTTATATCAAGTGAGATATATACAGTCTGCTGTTATATGACAGTTGATAATCACTTCTGGTTTACTCCTCTATCTCCCATTTTACTCTTATTTTAACTCATTGGACAGGCCTCTGATTTTAATATTTTTCATCTGTAACAAAAAAGCTGATTATGTTTTTTTGGCACCTATAAGGTTATTTACTATTTTTTGGAAAAAAAAAGAAGGAAATTATTGGAAATGGAAATTTTGATCAAATTACTCCAGAGAGCTCCACAGCACTGTAACTGGTATTCTGAAACTGTTTGCTTACATTCGTTTATTTAGTTGTACGGCCCACAAGTTTCACATTTCCCCATTTATTGGATTTCAGTTTGCTTTCACTGAGTTAGCTCATACTTCTGTTGCCCTAATTGTCAAACACTGATGTGGCAATAGCTCATTGCATTCTGTTGTTGATTAGCTCGCTGAGATATTGTTAAAAATGGTGTCTTATGCTACAAAAATGCAAAAATTGATAAAACATCTGTATTAGCAATTCTGATTATAAATCAAAAGAGCTGAATAGAAAGTTTGCTGTATGAATTTTTGCTGTATGTTTATAGACTGACTTATGAAGCTGATGCCTGACCCCAATATTTTGTAAATTCTCTCTAAAAGGCGATGTTCTAAATACTATAATACACGTTAATGAAGACTTATGTCACCTGTGCACACACATAACATCAGGAGTTTCCTGAAATATATTTGTAGATAGCAAGGTATAGATTTGGTCCTTTAACAGTCTTTTATTTATAAGGCATCTAAATTTTTAGTGGATCACATGGTTTAGTGATGGTTTTTATCGGAGCTAGGTTGATGGTTGGACTCGATGATCTTAAAGGTCCCTTCCAACCCAGGCAATTCTATGATTCTGTGATTCTAAATTTTTTTTACAACATCTGAATCACAAAACCGAAAAGTTCTGTTCTGCAATGATACAATTATCCATGGCTACAGCAAACAAGCCCAAGTGTTAATACCTGACTCTGAGCTCCAATTCTCAGAGAACATGCGCTAAACACAGTCAGTTTTGTACAGTTTTGTCTCGGGTGGCACAGAAGCACAGAGATTTCTAGTGATGGGAAATCAATTCCTTCAGATTTGAAGATTTTCTACAGTTAACTACTCCTGCATTGGTATGAAAGCTGGCTAATATATTAGTGTTGATATAATCAAGATTTATTTCTCTCTTTGTCTCAAAGTCTTTTAAAAAGAGGTATTTGCCTGCATATTCATTTTTAGGGGTGGTAACGTAAACCAAAGTCAGATCATTGGATAACCTAAAGAAACAGATTGATGTCGATGCCATAAGTGTACAAATTATATATAGGCCATCAAATTTAGTCTGCTTGGTTGGTGTTTCTTCCTATCCTGGATTAGGTAAATCTGTTGAAAAGAGACACCGCGCCAGGCATCAGCACATGTGCCATCAGTTTGCACAGCACAAAGTGAGGACAGAGCATCGAACTATTATCTCCTCACCCTTGGGTTCACACCTGAGCCAAATATAGCACTCAGCAAAATTCTATTTTTTTCAGTTACATATAACTCATACATTACTACTACTACATGTGTACTAACTGTAGACAGAAATGAGGATGAGTAGGAACAGTTTTAAACTGAGATTTAAATGAGATCTCAGGAAGAACTTCTTTGCCGTGAGGGTGGTGAGAGCCTGGAATAGGTTGCCCAGAGAAGCTGCGGCTGCCCCATCCCTGGAGGGGTTCAAGACCAGGCTGGATGGGGCTTGGAGCAACCTGGTCTGATGGGAGGTGTCCCTGCCCAGGGCAGGGGGTTGGAAATCAATGATATTTAAGGTCCCTTCCAACCCAAACCATTCTATGATATGGACAGGAATGTAAAACTCTGCAAAATACATTAATACATAGTGAAGGGTAATTTGCAAGTACTAATAATATCTTAGATTCAAACATACATTGTCCTATCATTGGATGAATGATGGAAACATATAGAAACATCCATGTATTCTCCACTTTTATGCCCCGTTTTTCTGTTTTTCCCTCTAGAACGTCAACAAGTATTTGGGTCTATTTTCACGCACTAGCCTTAGGGCGAGTCCCTGAACAGAGTAGTTTACCTCCAAATGAAGCTTCCACAATATGCAACACCATTCCATCACTGGCCAATGCAGAAAGTGTGCAACATACTGGCACAAAATATCACATGTAAATTCTGGAATTGTGATGTAACTATCAAACTTGGAGGAAGAGGCGTATTTTCTACTTGCTTCACATACACAGGCCAAGAGGGTCACTTCCAAATACCAACTTGTAAGAATATTCACCTTGTTTCACATCATTATTGTGTCACTTTTCTGTCCACCATTAAACACTGGCTAAAGTTTCAGAATGGGTACAATATTTGTATATCCACATGCCTTTTTATAGTATTTTCATATGCTTTATGATAAGAAGTATGTACAAAATGTTGTTACTGTGATATATTTGGACAACATAAAAAGAAATTGGAGAAAAGCTTTCCATGCATTTTTAATTTTTAAAAAACTTACCCAATTGACTGAACGCCATTTCTATAAGACTTGATAAAGTAATTTTTCCTTCCTTGCCTGGTGACATCAACCCAACCACCTTCATTGTCTAGGACGCCATAATGTATGGCAGCTTTACAAATACTGGATTGCTGAAAAACAGAGCAGGAAAAGCACTTCCAGATCAGACAAAGCCACTATTTTCTATTGCAATTTAATTGTGAAAAAAAACCCACCTCAAACAAGGTTTAATTACAATGTGTCATTAAAAACTCAGTGGATAGTCTATTAAGTTTAATGTGGTCTATGTAGGCGTTATTTCAAACAGAAAAAACCACTACTTTGCCTTACTCAAACTACTCATTTACAGTATACTTGTTCACAGAAGCTGCTATTTCCTATGTTGTTTTTCAGTTCTACAGAGTAAATTATGTATTTTCAGCTAGTATTAAGCTTACACAAGTAGATCTATCTTACCAAAACAATTAGTATGGGTGTACCCACAACTTGCTGTATTTATCCTCGCTTCTTCACATATTGACACATAAATATACGGACACAAAAGCTCCTGTGCACGTGTGAGAAGTACGAAGCGCATTGGCACATTCCATGCAGAACAGCAGATGCAAACTTAGACCCTCTGATGCTACCTTAAACATTTAGAGTAGGTTTTTATTTTTGGTGGATGTCGATTTTTCAAAATCCATTCTTAATACAATTTTAACTAGTATTCCACCAGAGAAGACCTTTCATTTAACATTCTACTGGTACAAAATCTAATGGAAAAATATTTACCATCTCATAATGCACACTTCCAATAACTTTGGCCTTGCTATCCAAACAGCCAGCAGGGCATTCATACCTAAGAAAACAAAACAAATCTTGGTCTTAAATCCTGGGATTACAAAACATGGAAAATATTCCAGCTCGCATTCGAAAATAGCCTTTTAGAGTAATGTCAGAATGACAACTGTAAAATTTACCATACCTATTGCAAGTTGTTCCTTTGCACTGATCTCTTAGCCTTACTTCACATGAAACAATCTGAGCTAAAACAAGCAAAAAGCAATTTCATTGCAAGGAATTTGATACTACACAATTCAAATTTGTTGACCGCTTGGCAAATCAGGTGAATTCCTTACACATTTGCTGCGTGCTTATTACTTCATTTTTCTCACTGTCATCTGTGCCTGTGGAGCCCGGAGGTGGATGAGTTCTTGGCCGGCTTTGTGCTGTTGCATCCTGGGCTTTGGATCGCTGCCGTTCAATCTCATTGGTTTCCTCTTCTGGTTCGTGGGGAGAATAAGGCCTTTCTGAATCCTCTGTTTCAGAAAATGGGGAAAAAAAAAAAATTCTCAGGAAAAAAAGTTCAGTGTTTGTGGAATGTAAATCCCTTACCATGTTTTTTTAGCATGGCTTTGTTACCATAAAATTGTGGATGAATATAAGCAAGAATACAAGGAAAACTCCACTGCTTCATAAAATGAAGATTAATAGCACATCTCAAGTGTGTTTCCAATGTTGACAAAAGATATGTTTTTATTCTAGCACGGGTAGCAGAACTGAGGTATGAAAATGCTCTCAACACTCCTGTTTTAGTGTCTTACTGTCATCAGAAAACCAACAGAACAAAGATGACATTTCTATTACACATTGGAAGAGTTTTACCAAGTTCATAGATAAAGAAGCTGCTTTCATAAAAACATACACCTGAGAACAAAGCCCTTCTATTAATACATAATGAATAATTTTGAAATACTCATCACTGCATCTATATTTCCTACTTAAGCAAGAACCGTAAGGAAGGTGTTTGGGTACACTCGTGCAACTTTATGCTCCATATGAACTTTCAAAAGTTATTAACAACAACTGCTAAATTACTTGTACACTGAGTAGAACAAAACAAAATAGCAGCTTCATAACATGCTGTGTTTCAATACTATAAAATATGAATGGCAGTATGAAAATTGTAAGAAGTTAACAACCATCCCAGCTGACACTTTGCTGAAGTGCTAAATGTCTTCTAGTCTTGTTCTTGATGTTTTTTATAGTAATGCACGTGGCTATGTCACTGAGATAACATTTCCCTATAAACAAACGATTGGAGAGCCTTCTGCTATAATTAGAGAAAGGCATACAAATAGCCCACAGCGACAGTCTACAGCTTTCAGTACTAAAAGCCCTCAAAAAAAGCACTTAAATCAGCAGGAGATCCTGGTGAGGAGTCACCTGGGGAGGCTCAGTCTCCCCTGATCTCATCCATAGTAAAGTAGGCTCCTACCTATGTAGTTTTTGGGGCACATGCATAATATATTCTATTCCACTACATTAAAGCACAATGAGGAAAGAAAGCAAAGGAAAGGTTACATCTCTCTGCCCATTTATAGTTGTACTGTTGAAATAGTACATACCTCTGTAACAAAGGTTTTCTCTGCAACCTCCTCCAAAACTGGGGGGACATGCGGAACAAGGGCGCCCAGGTTTATAAGGAGCATGACCCCACCAGTTACCCCTTTAAACCAAGAAAAAAAAAAACTAAATTAGCAAAAAATGCCTTAATAAATCAAGATGGTAACATTAAACAGCATGTAATATGTGCGCAAATAACCGATGAAAGCCAGCAGACACTTAGATCATAACATTGTTTTGATATTTCCAAGTAACAAATGATAAGATGAGAGGAAATGTGCCAGGAGAAGTTTAGATTGGATATGAGGAAAAATTTATTTATTGCAAGGGTTATTATGCATTGGAAGAGGCTGCCCAGGGAAGTGGTGGAGTCACCATCCCTGGAGGTATTTAAAAGCCAGGTAGACACGGTGCTGAGGGACATGGTTTAGTGGTGAACTTGGCAGTGCTGGGTTAACAGTTGGACTTGATGATCTTAAAGGTCTTTTCTAACCTAAACCATTCTACGATTCCAGACCATATGCACAAGAAATAATTGAAAAGTCCATGAAGAAAAAGCTTTAGTGCTGTTGCAAGTTCTTTTTAGATTGGCATAGCACTGTAAGACTAAATCCATCGATTACAGGGGAACAGGCTCCACTCTCCTAAATAGAATATCCTACAGATTTTGAACTTAACCATGATACATGGTTACATGATACACATTTCTTAAAGTCACAATGGAGAGATCCATTTCTTTTTCAGACAAATTTCACTACAGCAAAGATCTCTGATGTTGTATGCTAAAATACAGGCAAGAGAACCGAAGCTCTGGAAAATCACAAGGGTATTCATGCCACCAAAGGCTGCCCTGGGAACTATGCTCTACTTTGTAACACTACAAAAACCAGAAAACTCAGACTGATTTCCTTTCAGGTTATTTCCTGGATTATCATAAAGTATTTTTCCCCCTGAAGATATTTTTGGGAGTCAGCCTACTTACTTAGGAGAATAGTTGCATACAAGATAGACAGCTTTTGGCCAAATCTGCCCCCAGATGTTCATGTTATGACACAAATTAATTGCACATGGCTAAGACGATGAACATCGGGTTTGTTGGACACCTTTTCCTTTCTCTTTCTGCACTTTTAGTTTCGACTAATTGTATTTCAGTTTTGACAGAGGTTTGAAATGGTATATTTTGAGTTTAGTGTTTTCACTACAATATAAGGGGAGACAATATTTACCCAACTTCAATGTTACCCAACATTAATGTTGACGGTTTTCCCCATTTGGTTATATCCTTAGTAGAAAGAAAAGCTTTACCTTGATAGAAAATATATGGGTCTCATTTTATATGAATGGTCTAAGTATGTATTTGAAACTATAGCAAAATATTTACAACACATGATCTGAAGAACTGATTTTTGAAATTAAAATTAATATATAGTCATGAGTTGGAAGAAGTTAGATTCCCATGCCCTGGGTTTCTCAGCACAACCTAAGGACCCAGAGGGGTTTAGATTAGTTAGACTGAAAGAACAGATACTTGTCATCAGTGAAAGCAGGTAACAGAAACCATAAACTATTCACAGAAAAACCTCATACACCAAAAAGACTCAAGTCATAGATTTTGAATTCATATGTCATACAGCACCCTAACTGGAGGTCTTGCCCACTCTTTTCCATAGATGACAAAAACCCAAACCCACCCACATACCTGTGTGTAATGTGTACAAACGGGACCAGAGCATTTGTAAGGACAATAGGGGTCGCACTCGTGAGGATGGGGATAGGTGAAGTCTCTCACTTCATCATACCACGCTTGGACATGAAACGTTGGAGGTCTGTACCTATGAAAGCCAGCAGCAGTCTATTAGATCATTCAAAAGTTGTAGCTTCCATCATTCTTCCTTTAAGTAATAAGCAAATTTTGTTTGGTTTTTAAAAAAAAATAATGTAGACTATAAAACATCTTCTACTACCTTCCCCAGTGTGCCCCCAAATTCTGCCCGATGGACGGAAGAAGGTTGGCAGGCCCATGCTCCCACAGACANAAAAAAAAAAAAAAAAAAAAGATTGTCCATTTTTAAAGCTTCTGTTACCAGGTCAGAAGACTGAAGAAAAAAGTGAGACTTGAGAATTGTAGGCCCCATTTGTGTTACATAAGAAAAAACCAATGTTTTCACCAAAAGGGAAAAAAAAAGAAAAAGTTTTAATCCCCGCACAGCAGTCCCTTCAGAAGGCATGTGCAGCCATGCTGCCATGAATAAAAGACAAATATGAAACTGAAAGACTTAGTTCAACTTTCCAAGCTAAATTAAGTGCATTTTCTGCCTTGTGAGATTTCTTTTTAGCAACAGGCACTTTTCTTAGCCAAAAGGGTATTATCCAAACCCACTTTCAACATAAGGCTTTATTTCCTCTAAATCAATAGTTTATTTGAAATGACAGTGATTTTCTCTTCCTTTTCTATAATCAGCTTTTGTTGAAATAATACGCAGCTCAAACACAAAATAATATGAAAACTCAAGTAAGGTGGTCACTCATTGGTTTAACGGCTAGGATGGTAAAAAAAGGAGGCAATCATATTAGAAGAATGCTTAGAAAAAGTTAAAGATTCTGAAATATTGTTCATCATAGTTTTCTATCCTCATGTTTCATTCTTTAAGGGCCATGGAAGAATAGGCGTGTAGCTGAAAGGTAAATACAAAGTTTCTTTCTTTCAAAAGCACACTAAAACCTACTCTTCTTGACAGTAATTATATCATATGGTGTCTGCATAGGTTTTACAGCGTTAAGCTGGGGTTTCCTCATAGCAGTCCCTCTTATGCAGTGTCCACACCACTGCTTGACCTCTTAAATCTCCCGATAGCTGCAGAAGTAGTTTCCAGATACGTGACTCCCCAATCCCAACGCCCAGGTTAGGAACTGAAATACTTCCAGGAAGGAAACACATTTTTTGGTAGATGCTCAATTATTTCATCCTAAGTTCCAACTAAGTGTCTTAAAGTGACACTGTGTTATCTAAAAAACAGTAATTCAGTATTTCCAAACTCATATTCCCGTGCAAACACTGCAGATCATGTCTACAATTTTTTGGCACAAATTAAAGGTAAAAAACTCTTTAACACAGGCAAAGAATACAGAAAAATAAGAGACAAATACCATGTGCTAGAATTTATTTTTCTATTGATTTTGATATGCAGTTTTCACCTTATTAATCAGATACTTAGTAAAAACAAATATGCCCTTGGTAATGCAAACCCATCATTACGTAAAGACTTTAACGTCACCTAGTTTAATCCCAGAATATCTGTTCTTGGTTGTCTTCTCAGAAGTCTCTAATGCGCTGAATTCCATTTCCTCAGTTATTAATATTATCAGCAAATAGGAAATTTAAAGGGAACATTTTGACATCCAAATATGCAACATTTACTTTGGCAGAATGACTCTAACTGTATAATAATGTCAGAATAAAGCTTTCAACCCACACATGGATACAAAATGAGACTTTAGGAAACAGTAGGATTTTTCTATTCACCTTACTGGGCCTGCATTTCAATGTCATAAACCATAACATTATTTAATCTTCAGCCATAGCACTATTTAATCTTCATAAGAAAATATTCCAATCTTAAGTAAAAAAGGTTTATATGATAGTTTGTATAAATCTTTTCCTCTTCCCTTTCCTTGTCACACCATCATAAATAGTTCTTCCTATAGTACCCATTGTGAAAAACATAACAATTAATACACTTCTTTCACATACATATTTTTTTCTTATCAGTTGCAGTACAATTGCTTCATCATTTTACAATGTAATCAAGAGACTGCAACATTTTAAAACAAATGCTACAATATATTCTCTTGGAAAGCATCCCTCTGCATTTTCAACTGAAACCAGCAGTCACGGATAAAGGAATTGTACTGTTGTTGTAGGTTTGGCTTTTTCTCCACACAAGTTTCAAAACCTTTTGTGCAGCTATTTTAACTGAAATAATAATTTTTTGGAAGATCAGAGCTAAGTAGTCAATAGCAACTGTTGGAATCAGTTCCTCAAAGTAGTTATCTTTAATAAGATTTTCTTTTACAGACTGATGATAGCTACGCATGACAGAGCCATCCAGAACTCTGAAAGAATAACCTTTTGATCAAAAACTAAAATTTATTGTTAATCCTCCTGACAAATGAACACGCACACCCCAAGGTATATACATCTCAATAATGAAGAGCTTGGGGTGCTTGGATATTTTTGCTCATTGCAGAGTCATTCCTGACCCCAGAAAAGGTGTGTACATGAGCTCGAGAGCCAACTCCACGCTCCCCAAGAATGGGTTTCTGAGATTATCCGAGAGGAACATACACAATTACTTAAGGGCAAGAGGTCCCAGTTTAAGGCTCATCATAAGGTAAACAACCTATTTCTTTTTATATTAGGGTTTAAATCTATCCCATTGGTGCTTTTCAGGGTTTTATTTACTACTGTTTATGGTGAGACTCATCACAGAGTGCTTTCCTTGAAGCAGTTTCATTAGGATTCTGATCTGGAGGGCTCTAAGACAGCATTAACATCAGCCTTCCTTGGCCACTGCGCTCCCATGTTAATCATAACGATGGGTCAAAAAAGAGACACTCCACAGAGTCATCAGTTCATCACATACATTTCAGGGAAGGAAGGGAATGAAGTAATAGGGAGGTTAGAATTGAGCTAATCACAATTTTTGGTAGTTTCCATTGAAAAAATAAATAAGCAGAAGTTTAAAACCAGATTTTGTTTCAATTTAAATTTTTCAATTTTCCTTTCTCTAATCAAAAATTTAAAGTGTTGTAACTAGCATTAACATACTAGACAACTGTCGTTTATCACTGTGACAAAGAAATAAGAAATCTATAAGATGTATACTCAGAAAGTAATTATTTAGCCTAATGAGATATATAGTTTTCATTAGCATGGTAAATTTTTATATAAAACATCTTTGCATTATTTATTCAGCTATCAGCTTTCCTTTAAAAACAGCTGTAGCAATCTAATCTTTGTAACACTGGAGAAACAATGATTTTTAAAACTTAAGTAATTCACATTTTACCTTTGTAAAATGTCTGTGATACTATCTCTCGGCAACTGTCTCGCAAATCAGAATTTAAATACAAGCATATAAAGACAGGTATTTTTTATCTATGCTATAAAATTTCAAACCATACATTTCGTTCACTCATTAATTTTGATTTAAGTTTAATCACTAAAATTTTGATGAAAAGTAGTGAATAAAAGGTTTCATGATAAAAATAATCAGAAATCTGATTAAATAAATAGTTGGTGCTGTGTAAGGACTGAATTTGTCCAACTACTATGCCTAACCCACAGAATCACAGAATGATATGGGGTGGAAGTGACCTCTGGAGATCTATTAGACCAACCCCAACTCAGGGTAGGCTGATCAATCAACAGATAACCCCAACTTCAAAATGTTATGAGATATCTGGAATTAATCAGATGCCAAAAAACCCCTGCATATATATTTTGTGTTTGCAGCAAATTACACCCCATGTCTTACTTTTCTCCCTGATACACGTCCCATGCAATAAAGATACTCCACAACAGTCAGCTGGCCAGGAAATTCTCTGTGTGTGCCATAGAAGAAAAGAATCATTCATTTGTTTCTCAACCTTTTAACACATAAATCCCATAGTTTTAAAGCCAGATATAAAAACTACCTGGCATGGATGTAGTACACACATAGTTGGCGTAGTTTATTGTCAGAAAACACTGCCTTTTATCCTGCTAGCCAACTTCTAGATTGATCCATGGTTTTTTTTTTTATAAGAAGGAGGTCATGGAGCAATATTGACCAGTAGATATACAGTACAACTTAACATAGCTGCTTCTTCATCAAGCCTAAGTTTGAGTTTAAATGTGCTCAAATATACAGTGACTATAGCTGTCAATGGAGCCAGTTATTTCAAAGCTATTTCAGGTATCTCAGTGCCAAATTGCAGTCCACAGCGTGGAATACACCAAGAAGATTACCAAGATACAGCTTAATTTCTTCTCCATTTTCATTGGGAGTTGGACTAGATGATCTCTATGGTCCCTTCCAACTCTAAAAATTCAGTGAAATTCAGTGAAATTATTTAAGTGTTGTTTTAGAGGGTGATGGACTACATCTCCAAACCATGACATATTCAGATGTAAAAAAATCTGTCAAGTGTAAATTGCACATTGCAAACAATCTCTTTAATTGCAGTGTTCATCGTTGAGCTGCCTCATTTCTTCATCAAAGCCACCGCTTCCTGAAGTGTCTGTAATACAAGGTAGAATTAAAATAAAACTTATCCTAAGTTACATCAAATTTTTGATATACTCTGGAAGAAAAGGCCCAATGTCCCAGTTCCAAAGAATTTCCTAGAGATCCAAGTCATTTTCTTGATTGCCGGAGACTTTGAAAGGAAAAATGGAAATAGAACACCGATAACCTCCTGAAGTCAATAAAAAAAAATATAGAAGGGATTAGAAGTCACAGTTACTTGCGTTTCCAACCCCTCCCAAGACAGAAGCCATATAACACAACTCCAAATCAATGTAGAAATGAAGAATTTTTTCTCAATCTTCAGGATCCCTCTGATGATTTTTAATAAAAAAGGGGAAACTGATATCCTAATCTCCAATGCAATTTATATCTGACTAATCCAGTACACAAAAATTTTTTTGATGTCAATAACATCACGAACAGATATGGAATTTCTGAAAACTAAGAAAAAAACTTGTAAAAGGAATCTGACAGACTGCAATCCCATAGCACAGAGTAAATGAGCTTAAAGGTATTTTTAAAGGTCATTTCTACAGTTAAATGTAGTTGGAACTTAATTCAAAAGGTTTTCTGCTGCGTTGCCAACATGCCTAATCATTGCTTCAGAGACTGGATCCAGAACAGGGAGAAGCTGTTTTACATGAGTGATGCCGCATTCATTTTTGTCCTTCTCTTCCAGTAGTTAGAACCAGAGATCCAAATTTCTTTCCGAAATTAATTATTCTGACCGAAGTTATACAAAGAAAAACTGTGTTTGTTAATTCTAAGGATTAAAAGACTGTTAATTTTAAATTTTCATACCAATCCAATCACATTAGCTCCAAATATAATGCATTTTATCATAGTTGTTCTGTGTTTGCTCACATAGCAGGCTAAATTAAACAAACATATAAAATAATCTGTATAAACCCTACTTCCTTACTGGAATCATTCTTGTGCTTGTAATAGCATTCCCTTTTTTCACTTACACAATGACAAGCTTTTGGCTTCAAGCAATGAAGCATCTCCATATATAAAGAAATATATACACATGTGTTTTCATGTTTTGTTTCATAAAAATCAAAAGGCTTTTGTTCTCCTGGTGTTCCCTCCCTCTTTAAAGCAGTGGGGAAAAAAAGCCAGGAAAGCAAATGTACAAGGAAAGGTTTCCAAAAACACATAAAAATGTCCATTCAGGGAAAGTTACACAACGAAGAACTTCAAACAAATTTAGAACTAATTATGAATCTTTAAAATGCCACAGTGCTTGGCATTTCTAAAAAAAAAGCTAGAATAGAAATGGAAGAATATGTAGAGTCACAGCAACAGAGGTATTTTACATCCTACAAGAAGTAGGCTTTAATGAGAATGTCATTAGTGATATTAAAATCTTGGCGACTGAAACATATACTGAGCTGACAATAGTTCTGAGGCTTTAAACTTAATTAAAAAAATTCTTCCACAACATTCAGCAGCAGCAGCTGGTATTTTACAGATTTAAACTAAGGCCAGGTTTAAAACAACTTAACTCTTTGAAACAATTGGTACAGAAACAGTTCAACAGAAAACTCTGTACAGCTACAGGCAAGGGTCCTTCTGCTTGACAAAGTTCAACTTCCTTTAAGAAGTCTCACTTCAAGTTCCTTTGTCAAGGACATGCGTCTGACTGGCAATTCTTTGGAACTATGTGCGAGGTAATTCAACCTGTTTATCAAGAAAAGGTATTGCTCATGCTGTTGGAAAACTACATGTGGTGAACCTTTTGGATAAGGGATCAGGACAGGAAGGACATGGACCTGTTGGAGCAGGTCCAGAAGAGGCCACGAAGGTGCTCCAAGGGCTGGAGCTCCTCTGCTGTGAGGACAGGCTGAGAGAGTTGGGAGTGCTCAGGCTGGAGAAGAGAAGGCTCCGGGGAGACCTTAGAGCCCCTTCCAGTCCCTCAAAGGGCTCCAGGAGAGATGGGGAGGGACTCTTGATCAGGGAGGGGAGCCATAGGATGAGGGGGAAGGGTTTTAAACTGAAAGAGGGGAGATTGAGATGAGATCTCAGAAAGAAATTCTTTGCTGTGAGGGTGGTGAGAGCCTGGTCCAGGTTGCCCAGAGAATCTGTGGCTGCCCCATCCCTGGAGGGGTTCAAGGCCAGGTTGGACGGGGTTTGGAGCAACCTGGTCTGGTGGGAGATGTCCCTGCCCAGGGCAGGGGGGTGGATCTCGATGATCTTTAAGGTCCCTTTCAACCCAAATCATTCTATGATTCTATCATCAGGGTTGGCTTTCCACATTGAGATAGAGAGAGAGACGCTGAACATGCAATGACAGGAAATGAGTGATCACCCTTTGAAACATGGAATTTCAGTCTGTGAAAACTTGATCCCATTACCTTACCTCTTTTCTATGTTATACTCAGGCATAGAATCCTTCCTAATTTCAGCTTTCAAAGATAACTATTTGTATCCAAGAAATGAATTTCTTTACAACAGCAGCCCTGCAGACTTTGACTTTATCTTGCAAGTCACGAGGCATGTTTCTCCCGTGGCATAATTCATCCACACACAAAACCCCTTAGCCCAAGGCTCGGTGCTGCTCCAGACTTGATTTCATCATCTACTCTGCATAGTCCACCACTGACAAGATAGCATGGTCTATAACTCAGACACTTCTGCTCTCCAAACCAGTACATCCACACAGTAAAACTGCAATTTCATACTTCTATTTGAGCCACTATGTAGAGCAGGAACATTGGTTAAACTTACAGCGCCTTCAAGCATCTATTTCACAGTAAGGTGAGAAAACATCTAGCTCTACATGCCTTGCAGTCTCAGCAGGGTTGTACACTTTAGTGTCTTCCTGTTTCAGCTTTGGAAAACAAGTTGCATATCATTTGAGTATCACAATTATTCACATTATTTCTGCTACATTTCTTAGAGTTGACACAGATATACTAAGACACTCTCCTTCATGAAGCAGTCCGGAACTGATGCTGATCTTTTAGACTGGGTTGCAGCACCACCATGTCTGAACTCAAAGTGGATTAGGTTGTTGGTTTGTTGGGTTTTTTGAATTTTGATCAGGAATGTGCTTTTGAAATTAAACTCCCGTTCACTCCCACTTACTGCTTGGAGTGCAAACTGGATCCTGTCCAGGTAAAATGCCAGGAATTGTGCTCCAGGAGAGCATCTAACGTTCTGCAGTTGTTCGTGGGCATTCAGTCAACACAGATTAGATGTAGTGCAAAATAAAAACCCCTGAAACACAGACACCATGAATGTCAAGTCCTCCGCTGCAATTCTTTTGCTCTCCAAATCCCCTCCTACCACACCATGAGACTTGCCAACACAGGCATTGTCTTCATCAGTAACTTGTTAAAACCTTGGGCATCGTCAAAGGTGCTGACACAGAAATGGCACGATCAGTGTTCCACATCATGTTCCCCATGATGCTAGATCCTAGATGTTCCCCATCATGCTAGAACTGACCCTACAACCCAGGTGGCAGATTACACAGAGTGGCAGTAGCATCTGCTGACTCCAGCTGCCGACTCTTCTTCTACCCCAGAAGGTGACAAGTTTTGCAGTAGGGATGGTGCATGCACTGTTGATCTTCTGAACGCTTCTGGTTTACAACCTATCACATTAAAATAAACCACAACTAACTCCAGTACAGACTGGAGTGCAAATTGTGGTCTTTAACCTCTGTCAACACAGGGTTCTAGCAGCGTGTGGACTGAAACCAATGTTCTGCTGATGGAGGAGCTGATATTTCAGTGAGGACACCACAGCTTAAATCACAACTCATCAACAGCCAAACTAATCACATAGGCTGGGGTTAACCTCCCCTGATTTAAACAGCCTCAAAGCAGATACCTACATCTGAGCTAATTATCTAAATCACCTTTGCAGTAACATAGACAAATAAGCATCTGTAGAGGGAGATAATTTCAGCTGCCCACCTTTAATTGAGATCAACTGTGTGTTGGAAATTCTCATTTTTCTCTACTAATTATAAAGGAAACTGGCTGAAACGCAGACATCGACACCACAGACATCAAAAGCTCAGGGAGATAAATCCTGCCACTTGTGTTGTGTGCGCGTTAAATCAAAAGAGTACATTGTCACCCAAAGCAGACAAGCACAAGCGAGTCCACCAGTTACACCAACTGGTATTGCAACAGAACGGGCAAGCCCAGCAGCTCCAAAAATGTTTTTCCAGTAAAATAATAATAAAAAAAAAAGTGATAACATTAATTGGAGAGATTTTCATATATGTAGGGAGGCAGAAAAAAAAAAACAAACAGGTGGGATGGGGCTATATGGAAAGAAAAAATAAGTGAAAATTTAAGCTCAGCAAAGATGGAAAAATAAGTACAGTGGGCACCATTGAAAGTAAACATTTACCATGGCATAGTATAAATACCTCCTTGCTGTATACATTCTAAATATAGGGAGAGAGTGGTAAAGTAAATACCACAGTACACTATGGGTATTTACTTTTTAATATAATCTACTGTATTCTTTAAGGTTAATGACACTGAGAAGTGAAAAAAAAAAAGAAAAAGATGGAACATAGAATGAGAAATGTCATGAACAAATAAGCCAGAAATACAGTTAAGAACTAGAAATCCACTGCAATGTACCAACACGGAAGGACAGAATGGTACAGCTGAAAATTACTGCAAGATACTGGTCACCACTGCAGTTTGGACAGGAGTGTAGTCTGTCCTCCTTCACCGAGCCAGAATCAAATATATGTGTATTACCCACATTTTTTTAATTAAAACTAATAACTGTAGTTTCAGAATAATATTTACTGTAATTTTCTTCTGGAGTTTTATGGCTGTAAGAGTAAAGAGGATTTCCTTGGTATGCGACCTAAGCCTCCTGCCCTGAGATGCGAGCTGGTGTTCCATTGCCAAGAAAAAAGAAATCACTCTCTTTCCTGTAACAACTTTTATTTATTTCCCAGGTTAAACAAATTCAGCTGCTTCATTCCTTCGATCTTCCTCATAAATCACATATTCTGTGTTTATAATCTATCCCATTAATCTTATTCATTCCCTCTAGAATGACTAGACCATTCTTAAAAAATGGCCAAAACTGGACGTTGCATTTCAGACAAGGTCTCACTGGATTCACACAGAGAAGTCTCCTTTCATAGATTGCTGCCTCATTATTTTTTAACTCAGTGCACCTCCTGCACCTTTTTATTGCAGTGTCACCTCTACATTTTATTCCCTGTATTTGACCTGTTCAATTTCTTCTTTACTCCATGCCTTGCAGTTAAATTTCACCACGGTGAATCCAGGCCATTATTTCCACTTGCCAAGTTCTTCCAATTCTGATTGTGTTCTCGAAAACAACCACGACCTCTGTCCATAGTAATGTATTTTGCAGTTTTCAAGTGTATTCTTTGCTCACACAAGTCATAACCTACGTGCTTAACCAAAAAGGGATGGGATCCAACAGCATCAACACCTTCAATCTTCTCTCAATTTTCACACGCAAAAATGTTGGTGTGAAGACTCTCCAGAGTTTTCTCCAGAACTTTCCAGAGTCAAAAACAGGACACCTACTACTTCCCTCTAATATATTATGCTGGTTAAGGACTGAGTCAAAAAAAAAAGTAAATTAGAGGCCCCATCTCGAGGGCTGTGTCCAGTTTTGGGCCCCTCACCACAAAAAAGACATTGAGGGGCTGGAGCGTGTCCAGAGAAGGGCAAGGGAGCTGGTGAGGGGTCTGGAGCACAAGTCTGGTGAGGAGCGGCTGAGGGAGCTGGGGGTGTTCAGCCTGGAGAAAAGGAGGCTGAGGGAAGACCTCCTCGTTCTCTCCAACTCCCTGAAAGTAGGGTGTAGCCAGGGGGTGTTGGTCTCTTCTCCCAAGGAACAGGCCATGGGACAAAGGAAATGGCCTCAAGTTGCACCAGGGGAGGTTCAGATTGGAGATTAGGAACAATTTTTACATGGAAAGGGTTAGTAAGTACTGGAAGAGGCTGCCCAGGGAAGTGGTGGAGTCACTGTCCCTGGAGGTATTGAAAAGCTGGGCAGACACAGCACTTAGAGACATAGTTTAGGGATGGTCTTTGTCAATGTTGGGTTGATGGTTGGCCTAGATGATCTGAAAGGTCCCTTCCAACCCAGGCAGTTCTATGATTCTTTGATTCTATGACATGATCTCTTCTTGATGAACAGACATTGGCCGTTTCCATCGGCTTGGCTTTCAGCTACGCCTCAGTGAGGCATCTTCAGCTGTACCAAGGCTGCTGAAGGAAGTCCACAGAAACTAATGATAATTAGCACATCTGAAGTGTCAGTAACTTGCACAAAACTCAGATGTTTGCCTTGAGTCATTTGAGTTTGAAATAAACGTGGCCTCCATACTAGCCTGAGGTCCCTTACAGAACACAGCAGAGTGACCACAAAAACCCAGGATAAACACCAGGCAACTCTCCTTGAAAATATAAAACCCAGCCATACTAACTAGCAGTGATACATACTTTAAGCACAAAGAGGATAGCTAAAACTGTTAAACTTTCCACTGCTGAGAAAGTCAGGCATCCATTTTCCACTGGAGGACCACTGCCTGTCCAGAAATGAAATAGGAAGGACCTTCCACGCTGGTACACAAGAGTTTATAGAGCTTTAAACTGGGAAGAGATCCCTGAATAGACCTTGAGGTTTCAGCTACTCTTTTGGAAAAGAGTAAAAAGCAGGAAAACTGTGGCTTTTACCTGGAAACAGAAAAGCTGTATGAGGCCAAAAATATTGTTCCCGAACAGTGAATAAATCGCACCAACATTTAGAAGTATCTCCCTCTTACAGTTTCATATGTTTGAGCTTTTTGTGTTCAAAAAGTAAAACCAGGAATAGGAACCAGCAGACATGACTAATCACATTTAATTCTGTGTGTACTCTAAGCACGTTAAAAAACCTTGCTGGAATATTCAGCTTTCCAAGGTGTTCTGAAACAGTACGTTTACTTTGCTACTTTTTAAAAGCAGCATATAAAGACTTTCTATTAGAACATGACTAAAAAGTCACCTATTCACTGCTGTATCCTGACAGAAATAGAAGAGAAGCAACAGCAATGCGAGAGCTGATCTTGATTTCTGCATTTTGTCCATTGTCAAAGTATGAATCACACATATTCATTACAGATAGTATTCATAAATATTTATAGTTAATTACACATTGACCAGAGCATGGGGTCCTCCCCTCATATCCCCGTAGTGATTACCATGATAAACTCGCTGTAACTGATTGCTTTCATACGGCAGTTTTAGAGATGCTACAGAATTTCCTGGACTTTGAACACGAATTACCCGCAACATCTCAAATATGTGTCACAGTGAATGTTGGCTTTAAAAAGGTGACCACTGTGATCTGACATAAGTGAACTGAACTTAGTGCCAGAGAGCACCCATTGATTACGCGTGACTTGGCACAACTGTTAGAAATATGTTTAAATAAAACCTAAAAAAAGAGAGTTGGAAAATGTATTAAAGAAGTTCCTGACCATCTGGAGATCCAACAAGGGCTTTGAGACATATATATTACGATACGCATCAGGCAGCCAAAATTCTGGTTTTAATGAGTTAAATAGACTCATTTAATGAAACTGTTATCTTCCTTAATAAGAAAAAATTGTCCTTCACTATATGGACAGAAGATAGTATTCTTAATGAATCGCATTTGTCTAACTATGATACTTGACTTATGTCAAATCTAAAGTTGAGGACTATTATTTACAGATAAGATAAATGCATATCTAGCATTTTCAATGAAATTATGTTAACAAATTATTATTTTCTCACTTTAAAAAAATCTTAAGTTAAGGAAGATTCCCACGCAGACATCACGAAGATGAGAGGCCACCTGGAGTAACTTTTATAAATCTCATTTTTTCTTCCTACATTTTGTTCGTATTGCGTATTTAAGCTCTGATTTTGCTACTACTGATTAATTTTTAATACCATTTCCGATATGGAGGGGATGAAGAAGTTATCTGGCAGCAAAAATAAAAGATGAACAGTGTCTGTCCTGTGTTGGTAAGCATTTTATTTTGGGAAGGCTCCCTTAAACTTTGAGACAGTGAAGCCTTTCTGCTGCTTTCCACTTTCAGTTTCTTTACTTGGAGTTGCTCAGTTGTTGTTGGCATTACATCAATAAAAGTCATAACGCAGACTTATCCACTTGCCTTCTTGGCCACTTCACACAATCCTCTGCTAAAACTGCCAGAGAGAATAAGAGGATCAGCCAACGTCACCGCGTTCTTCGCCGCAGCATCAGTGGCCTTTGAGCACAGGGAAGGGAGCTGAAGAGCTTCCACCGACCTTTGAAGTGGAGCAGAAAAGTGGAAAACCAGCAGGAAAGCCAGGCAGGTTCCCTGCAAAAAGAGCTGCTCTGGTCTTGGCACACAAAGCACTCTCCAGCCACTGAAGGGATGCCACAGACCAAAGTCCTCTGCTCGGAAGGAACGGGAATTGTTTTTAACCAAGCACCCCTGAGGAGTTTTGGCACAATGGGCAAGACACGATAAACAGAGACATGAAAAGATTTTGTCAGAAAGGTCTAGGAAATTTAACAGGGCACAGAAAAATTCACCAAAATGCCTAAGTCCACTACAAGGCTTTCCTCTGTGTTCCCTAATGCTGTTTCATTTCTCTTAAATACACTACAGATGAAAAAATCCCAGCTGGGCGTTGATACATCCAGACCTATGCAGATCACAGGATCTAAAACCATCACAGAATAGCCAAAAACTTACTACAATTCCTATTCTGTCACTACAATGACTCTGTTGCTACTATCAATTCAAGAGCTCTATCCACCAGTAGATTCATAGGATCCAAAGTCCAGTGATCACAGAATCACAGAATGGTAGGGGTTGGAAGGGACCACTGGAGATGATCCAGTCCAACTCCCAGCCAGAGCAGGGTCACCCAGAGCAGGTCCCACAGGAACGTGTCCAGGCGGGTTTGAATGTCTCCAGAGAAGGAGACTCCACCACCTCTCTGGGCAGCCTCTTCCAGGGCTCTGCCGCCTTCACAGGCAAAAAGTTCCTCCTCATGTTTAGAAGGAACTTCCCATGTTCCAGCTTGTGTCCATTTCCTCTTGTCCTGTCCCTGGGCACCACTGAAAAAAGCCTGGCCCCATCCTCCTGACACCCACCCTTTCAGTATTTATAGGCATTGATCAGATGCCCCCTCAGTCTTCTCTTCTCCAGACTAAACAGACCCAAGTCCCTCAGCCTCTCCTCATCAGAGAGATGTTCTAGTCCCCTCATCATCTTTGTAGCCCTCTGTTGTACCCTCCCCAACAGTCCCCTGTCCTTCTTGAATTGGGGAGCCCAGAACTGGACACAGTGCTTCAGATGAGGCCTCACCAGTGCAGAGTACAGAAGGAGGATAGTCTCGACCTGCTGGTCTGTATTTAAATACATTAGGGCTTTGTATAAGGAAAAATTAAGAAAAATAAAGAAAAATCTTTATGAGAAATATTTACAGTCATTCTTAATTTTCTTCTCCTGAAGCCTTCATGAAGTTACTGAAAGGGAGGGGCAAACCTTCAAGCCTCCCAAAAATATAAGGCCCCACAGGAGTCACTGGTCAGTCCTGGTTTCGAAACAAATTATATGGTATCAGCACTTTCAACACATCACTAATAAGGTTTTCAAACTAAGACCTTCAGAGGTACTACATCAACACAAAGAATAAATAAAAATGTACTACTTTCATTTTTTCCTGTGAACAAAGTATGGATTCAATAATGCTGCCAGAGACACACCCGTAATTGTCCCTAAGACCCTGAAGCTATACCAAATAAATTATTCTAATCTGAGTATAACTGTTTGGAATATACAGAACTAACAACTTCCACTATCCAAATAATAATGACTACTTTTAAAGTGCTGACTATGATCAGCATGAAAAAATGTCTCAGTATTCATGAATAGGTTCAGATTTATTAAGATGCAATGTTGCCAAGGAAATTATTGGGAAAAAAAAATAACGTTTTTGCAAATTCAGTCCATGATACACAATATGCTTACAAATAAGAGGTATTTAAAAAAAAAAAAAGGTTAGGAAGTTGTAGGATTATGGTACCGAAAATAAGTATTTCAAGCTTTATTAACACTTTACAATTGAGTAAGAATTTATTCATAAGGCAATAAAACACTTTCTAACTGAATAAAGTAGAATAAGGCTTTTCACATCAAAGTGGTCTGAACAACAAACCAAGTTACTGATTCCCTGATTTGGTCACAGTCCCTTGTATGATACTGATTTAAGTGTGGGATTGATGGATGCAGAGTGCTTAGGGCCGTCTAAAGACAATCTGCCAAATTAATGATATTAACCGCAGAAAGAACACATCACCTTCTATTTTCCAGGATTATTACATATATTGACAAACTCTTGTTCACAACAAAAAGATGTTCCTTACTTCTTTTTTTCCTAGGATGCAGTTGTGTACAGGACGTGGCAGGATACACATACAGCCAGCGTGCATCTGCCATACAATTTCCTAACCAACCTCAAGAAAGGTTTTATTTCTTTTTTCCATGGAAGTCATAATGTTGCCGGCTCAAAAACTCTCTCAGCACTGAAGGAAAAGGTCTAGGAAAGAATGACCTAAGATGCAGTCATGAGGTCGTATAAGGCCAGTGCAGAGGAGTTAACCGAATTTGCTGGCCTGCTGGTCCCTACAGAGGAGCTTATGCAGGTTCTTGGGCCAGATTCCTTCTATATAGAGGATACAAGAGACACAAGGAGAGTTGGAGGGTCCATACGAGACTTAAGAAACATTGGCTGAAACTTAAAATATTAACAGTATCAAACTGCCAGGACCAGACCGTATCCTTCAAGAATTTGGTTGATGATGGAACTGCTGAATTACTGCGTGGTTGACGACTTCTCTTAAAACAGCCTCATTACCAGAGTGACAAAAAACAACGCATGGGTGTTCATATTTTAAAAGGCTTCCAGTTGATTCTGAGCAACCGCAGACTAAAAACTGACATCCATTGGGATGATTTCATAAGACAAGTTAAAAAACATATTAAACACATGGACAATATGAATCCCTCCCAAATACATTACACTTTGAAGGTGTCAACATCATGTGGAAAAGGGTTAAGTGCAGTTAAGCTTTCTACAAAGTTCCTGTTATTTAAAAATAAATAAATGAATAAAATTAAGCTATAATGAGATAAAGAAAAAAGTGACAAGACAGAAACCAGGTTTAAGGATAAGAAATCATTTTATAAATTCCCTGAATGATGTGTCTGTGGTCCTCTGCTATATACCTTCCTCACAACAGCCCAAGAAAAGGAATACAAGACTACTTAAGGCAGTTAATAATAAGAAAGGAAAATAAAAGATAGAGACAGAAGATTCACTAATACTAATTGATTGGAAGACAAAATGGCAGATAACATTCAATGTCAACACATGCAAAATAAAGAGGACATTACTGGAGATTACAGTCCATTATCCATACACCGCAGTGTTATAGTAAATGATCTATTAGAGCCTTGGAAAGATCTTGGAGTCATTATGAACTGCTCTACGAAAATGCTGGCTCTAGTTTAACCACAGTTAAAAAGCAAAAGAATGTTAGAAATCATTAGAAAAAGAAAAAGAAAGAAAAAATACAACTATATCAATTTGCAGTATGCCATAACTACCAATAGTTTGGTTTGTTCCCTTTTAATTAAAAGAAAAATACTAGAGCCAAAGCAGATAGTGAAGGAAAACAAAATGGAATAGCTTTTCAGATAGAATAATTTCCTCAGTGGTCACATCTTTTTCAGCTGAAGAGTCCCATTTATTTCAAAACTGCTCTTTCTCACAATAAAGAAAAACAAGTTGTCAAATAAAATAGCAAAAAATAGCTTTTTAAAGCAAAAAAAAAAAAGTATTTTTTCACACAATGCATTATTGAATTTATAGATCTTTGATGCTCTGTGATGTCATGATTGATGCCATGACTCAAGGAATACAAATGGACTCAAAAGCATTCAGATTCATAAAAAACTCCTCTAAGACTACTGGACACAAAGAGTACAAGAACAGATTTAGGAAGTCCCTACGCTGCTGTTTGCTGGAAGGTTCCACTGCAGAAGCTCCTCTGTTCACATGCTCTATCCTCATCCTCTCTGCCCAGGAATCCACCACTGCTTAGCACCAGAGTCACAGCACTTGGGAAGATGAACTTTCCACCCGGTAAGTTCAGCCAGATAACCATGAGAATGTTCTGTTCATTAGGACATCTACTGTGAGCAGTAACTTTAGGTCTCTGAACTGTGATAGCCCAGTCCCCTTTTTATTTTTCAAGACAGAAGGGGAGAGTGTGCAGCTGCAGAGAAAAATCAGTCATTCAATCATTCAATCTTGTTTACCTTTTTTTTTTTTCAAATTGAACTAAGATCTTATAAGCAGGAGACCATCCTCAAAAGCTTTTCTCTTCTGCACAACTTACACTAGAATCATAGAATGGTTCGGGTTGGAAGGGACCTTAAATATCATCCAGTTCCAACACCCCTGCCACGGGCAGGGACACCTCCCACCAGACCAGGTTGCTCGAAGTCCCATCAGTTCTCTCAAAGGTAAGGCTGGACTTTGCAAGTAAGGCCATATAACCAATAGCTTCTGTCCAAAGTGTTACTTCATCCCTCCCATTCCTTAGCTGTGTCTTCCTGCCCTCTTTTAGCACCATCGGTACTCGTCTGATTCAGCCATGTGGGAAGCCAGTTCCATGACTCAGACCGGAAAAACATATTAAATAATTAAATTTACGAACTAAAATCTGATTCTTTAAATACTTGGATACTATGAAGACAGGCTGAGAGAGTTGGGATTTTCAGCTAGGAGAAAAGAAGGCTCCGGGGAGACCTTACAGCCCCTTCCAGTCCCCAAAGGGGCTCCGGGAGAGATGGGGAGGGACTCTGGATCAGGGAGGGGAGTGATAGGATGAGGGGTAAAGATTTTAAACTTAAAGAGGGAGATTTAGATGAGAGCTTATGAAGAAATTCTTTGCTGTGAGGGTGGTGAGAGCCTGGAACAGGTTGCCCAGAGAAGCTGTGGCTGCCCCATCCCTGGAGGGGTTCAAGGCCAGGCTGGATGGGGCTTGGAGCAACCTGGTCTGGTGGGAGGTGTCCCTGCCCAGGGCAGGGGGTTGGAGCTCAATGACCTTTAAGATCCCTTCCAACCCCAACCATTCTGTGATTCTATGATAATTTCATCATCAACTCCGACAGTGTGGCCAGAACCACTTTCAGCTGGAGGTCCCTGTTAGGTTGGCTCAGTTGTGACAGACAAGGAGTGGAACCAGAACTTGCAGCCTCCACAGCCCTTCTTCCAGCTCCAAGCACCCTTCAAGATTTCAGACTCCTCAACCATGTGACAGACTTTTAGAGAGAAAGAGTACTAGCAGTGAGGTACCTGGACCTCGGATTCAGTAAGACATAAAACTCCCTTCCACAGGCAGATCCAGCTCTGTTTCCACAGAAAGGTTTCACTAGCACAAGGGGTGGCTCAGTGACACGACTGTGCAGGTCGTGTTTTTCTGCCAGCATGTCTGTGCTAGTAAAGCACTCCAAAAGCAGACAGAGGTACTTCAGCTGTACTTATCTACCTCGCTAAACACCAGGCAAATGTTTAGAGGGATTGTTTCCCTGCTCTGGAGCACTGGAACTCACCTTTGGCAAGACCTGTTGTATCACATTGCAAAGATTTATTTACTTTTAGTGGTATGGGTCTATCTGATTAAAGTCTTTTTTAATTAAACATCCCTCATTTATCTCCATCCTTTCTTTTACAAGAAATAGCCAAGTACAGTTTTAATACTTGTATGTTTGAATTTTCTGTCATTCACAGAACTGATCCAGAGGCCCCAGACCCTTGGAAAACCAGATCTAAGAGTGCTTATTTCTTTGTCTGGAAAAGTGGCATTTGTCCATCCTATTATTAATATTCATCTAGAAAAATAAAGTGACTATTAAGTGCTAAAACAGGCACTTGCTTTAATTATGGACAAAAAGCTAGCACTAATAGTTATATTGCTACAGTATCTGTCAGAAGCTATGAAATGACAGAGAACAGAGTTTGTCTCTGTAATTTATTTCTTGGATATATGCACTATGATAAGGACCAGACATTAGTTTTTCCAAAGGAATCTCTTTGCACAGAACAAATCATGCTTCCTTAATGAACTATATAGAATTTATTGCCTGTTCTTTGCTATTCAGTCTGTGCCTCCACACCTCAGTTAGAATTTGTACTCAGATTTTGCTCTTATTACACAATAAACCAGCCCTGATTCCTTTATGACACAGAGTCACAGAACCACAGAATGCTATGGGGTTGGCAAGGACCTCTGGAGGTCATCTAGTCCAACCCCCTGCCAGAGCAGGGTCACCCAGAGCAGGTTGCACACCTCAGGCAGAAAAGAAGGTGGACAATCACACAACCACAAACCATATCATAAAAATATATGTGCAAGCAACTGGAAATTCCACCATTTCCTCCTTTTCAAGCAGCACAGGCTCTCACTGTCTCCTAAACTACCCTCTCTCAGTTCCCAAAGCTGACTCCCACCTGCTCCCCCCCAGGTGCAATCTCCCTTCCCACTCCCAGGCTAAGTCTTTTAAAATAGCCTTTTCACACATTTCTGCACTCTAAATCCCACTCCATAAACTCTTGCTCACAATTTTCCTCTGCCCAGAGAGTCACGGTTCTTCCCCTAACCCCATCTACTCATCAAACGCTCGTTCCCTCCACACCACCAACTCCTCAGCATCTCCTTGACCAGAATCCCAGACTCTCAGCCCTTCTCGTGGGTCCCTGAACACGAGACCATCCCTTCAACCAGACCCTTTACGCTCACAAATCCCAAACTCTTGCCTATCCCAGTCCCTGATTCCCTTGGATATAAGGCCAAAATTGAGTCCTGCTCTCTTGAGAGCGTTTGTTCTGTTCCACATAAGAGGACATAAGGATATTTCCTCTGTGTTAAAATTGGATAATGTCTTTTCCGTGCTATTTGTGTTCTGGGTGAGGGGTCATTGGGGAGCACAGAAAAAACAACAACAACAAAATTCGTTCCAGTTGTAGACCTCACACAAAATCGAGGCTCAAGTGTGTGCGGCGCAGGAGGAAGCTTTGAAGGATAAGCTGCTAAAAAAAAAAAAATAATCTAACTCCAATGAGTACATCCAAATTCTTCTTTCCAAGACATATAACACAAGCAAGTGCAGAACGGCATTAGGAATGGAAAAAGGCGCACAACTGAAAATCAAGGCTTTCGAAGAATCTCAGCACAAAGTTTTGCGGTGTTTTAACATGGAAAAACAATACAGTCTTCCCTGGTCTCATTTTACAAAAAAGGCAGGACACTATTTTCTTAAGTTTTCCAGAAATAAATCAACTTTAGTTCTTGGGAACAAAATTGTAACCTCTGTTACAACAAGGTCTAAAGAAGTCAGAACAGAAAACAAAGTTTGGATTCATAGGATCCAAAGTCCAGTGATCACAGAATGGTAGGGGTTGGAGGGGACCTCTGGAGATCATCCAGTCCAACCCCCTGCCAGAGCAGGGTCACCCAGAGCAGGTCCCGCAGAAACGTGTCCAGGTGGGGTTGAATGTCTCCAGAGAAGGAGACTCCACCACCTCTCTGGGCAGCCTCTGCCAGAGCTCTGCCACCCTCACAGGAAAGAAGTTCCTCCTCAGGTTTAGATGGAACTTCTTATGTTCCAGTTTGTGTCCATTTCCTCTTGTCCTGTCCCTGGGCACCACTGAAAAAAGCCTGGCCCCATCCTCCTGACACCCACCCTTTCAGTATTTGTAGGTGTTGATCAGTTCCCCCCTCAGTCTTCTCTACTCCAGACTAAAAAGACCCAAGTCTATCACCTTTTCCTCATCAGAGAGGTGCTCCAGGCCCCTCATCATCTTTGTAACTCCCACTTTGGGGATGGAATGTGGTAACTAGTTCTCTGATGGCTCTTAGTCTAATACAGTAACACTCATACAGGTAAACTTAAGTTAAACTACATTTATTGATGACTTAAGCAAGCACGGTTTCTCCAGGACACATATATGCTCAGTTTAATCCCATCTCCAAGCTGAGAGAGGACATCACTCCAAGATATCAAAATCTGGATGATAGGAGAGACATATACCTCTTGAAATGTGTTAATACCATCCTCTGTTATAGCCTTAAAAAGTGGGAAGTGTCAGGAAACGTGGTATAAACAAACCAACCAACAGTAATGCTATTTCTCTGGTGCCTGCAAAGACACATAAATAACACACAGTGTTGACACAGGAAAAAGATTTGAGCTTTTCTGCAGAAACAAGAATACAGAAGAAAAGCTGCCCGCTCTTGTCAGAGCTCTAGGCTTCTTAAAAGCTCTAATGACTTGATTCGATCTAATTAGCAAGAAGAGACAGAGTCAGCCTTGACCTATGGCACAAAACCAAAGCTCAAAACCATGGGAGATTTAAGTCTCCTAATAACAAACCAAACAGAGCCTTCTTAAGGGAAAAAAACACAAACAGAAATTATGTATTACATTATTAATCTGTTAAATGCAGGAACGTATAGGACTCCAGTCCAGTAACACACGTCAACTTAAATAGCAGACTTTCTTGTTATAGAAGCATCTTTTTGCTCAGAAATTCCATCCAACCTACAAGCATGGGAGAGAATCCATGTTATTTTGAAACTTCATCAGTCACTACTCTTCTTAGATGGTAACTTCACAGGCCACAATCAGCAATTTTGAGTAATCTAATTTTGGAAATTGGCCTCTTACACTGAGGAACTGCCACTTGAATTCAGCTGTGAGAGATTAAACCCATTAGTATCAGTAGAACATGACACTTGATTCCCAAACAGGCGTTATTATCTCACAGTTCACCCCTGTACAAAAGAAAGGCAAACAAGTATCAAGTGCTTTAAATGAGAAAACAAGCAAGCTGAAACTGAAAGTAGGCTGGTTTATAAAGTGACAGTAACTATTCTAAGAACATTTCTTTCTGCACGTCACTATCAGTTTTTCCTTACCATATATTCCATATTGGAAGCTGGTGGATACACCTGACCCCGTAATTTATTATGAAGATCCAAGATACTCTGCATATCACTGTCTGTGATAGCCCTTTTCCCTCTCTGCTTGGCGATCCACCACTCACCATCTTCATCCATGTACTTTTCCAACAGTTCCTCTAAGAGCGTGGCATTGGGAAGAACCATTGCAGAAACTGCTTGAGCTATGAATAGCAAGGTGGTTACTCTGAGCCACTCCTGTACTACATACTTCATGGTGAACGACCTCAAAAATGCCCAGCAGCTAGCTCCAAGACAAAGTCTTTCTTCCAGGTCTGTTGGCTGTAAATGCAGAAGAGAGAACAATGTAATTTGGAGGCTGAAGCACTGGCTGAACTTACTAAGCAGCAAAAGTCAAACTGGAGTTTGTACAGCGTTTGCCACGGGTGGGGAAATCAGGTTGTTACTTTTCTTTTTGTACTTTTCTTTTTTTTTTTTTTTCGCTTGTTACAGTGTTGCTGTAGGAAGATAGCTTATCTTCAACCTTAGGAACTCCAGTTGGTTTTCTATGGTACACTGGTATGTACATTTCACTGCCTGCACGCAAGAAAGCATGCTTTTCGTGGATATTTAAAAGGAGCCAGGCATCAAGGAAGATTAGGCTGCAGATAAGGTCTTCCAGTATTGGAATTTAAGAACCAGAAAAACTAAAAAGGTTTGCATTCATTGCCAAACCGGAAAAAAAAAAAACAACCCAATAAAGTTGATACGAGATATCTCCTCCTGATGCATTTCAAAATATGACCTCGCTTAAAGCTTTTGTTTTACGCTTTCCCCCAAACCTAATAAAACTCAAGGTATTCGGCTCTGCCGAGAAAACGGGGTGGGGGGTGGGGTGGGGGGGATGTGTGTATTCTATCCGCGAAACAAAGGAAAGCCCAGATAACTCCCCCCCCCAAAAAAAGTAGTACCCGCTTCCAAGAACACCATATTCCCCCACCGCCGGCTGCGAGGCTGAGCGCTTTCGGTGGGAAAGCCACGGGCGCTGCCTTATCCCGGGTGAAAAAAAAACAAAAA